>WSTV01000063.1:33692-94044 GCA_019632285.1 Tulasnella sp. 332
GCAGCGCGGAAAATCTCACGCATGACTGCGTATGGGAAACTGGATCTCACTCCGATCTAACACCCGGGTTCACGCTTGGTACCCTGGACTTACTAAGTACCACTACGGCGGGGATAAACGTGGAAGGGCCATTACTTGCACGTCTTTGCATATCCTCTGACCCCTTGACGGACGCTAACATCACCTTCAGCTGAGCGGTTTGAGGTTAGTTGTCGCGCCCGAAAGAGACACCGACGGCTCGCACCGGATCCGGCAGACATTTTATTACTACGTTGGGTGTATCGCAGGTCAAATAGCCGTGATTCCCAGACAAATATCCCAATGGATATGTAATCAACAGACCCAATTTCACTGGCACGAGGGCATGTCGGGATTGCCCCTGCCCTTTCACGTGTAACATCCATCATACAACAGCTGTCTGAGACTCGCATATGGCTCGTATCGGTCGGGTGTCGATCAGGGGGTCTCAACTGTCCTTTCGGCTCAGCGGTTTTGCATTGAGTTGGAACCCCGCGCACAGCTGCAGAGGCACAATGATAGTTTCTGACAGTTCTTCAACCATCTGAACGTGATAATTTGGTGGAATTGTCCTGCGTTCGAACGGCGCTAGCACTGGCTTGGCTTCTCTTGTGGAGGCTGGAGCCCAGAGCTCACCAGCTTATACGACCGAAAAACGCGACAGTCTGTATAAAGCCTCGGGAGTTGGATCCTCTCAGGCAGTGTCACCAACCACTACCCTCATCTCTCTTCTCTTCTCTTTCCACCACCCGCCAGTCTCTGGCACACAAGCAAACGTCGCATCCTCGACATCTACATTTCTCATCTTCAAAACCATCTATATTAACTTCCAGTAAAATATAAACCACACACACTTTACCTTTCCCCACTCCACCAAACCGAGAAACAGCCACACCCGCCCGCCCAATACCATGACGTTTTTGGGATACACGCCGTCCGCGGCGGTCACAAAGACCTTCCTACTTACCACTTTCCTAATCGGGCTCGTCATCCAAATCCCGCTCTGGATCATCATCGAGCTCAAGAGGGAGAACCGTCCCCGTGAGTCGTGGGACCTCAAGAGATCCCTGTTCGTCCGGCTGTTCAAGCACGCTGGCGAGAACCTTGGCTTGGAGATGGGAATCGGAATTGGAGGAAATGGACGTAACCCTTTGATAAAGCCTACAGAGGCTGAGCAAAAGGAAGCCAAGCACGTTTGGGTTGAACCATTCCCTATGGAGCACATCCACGGCGAGATCAAGGATTTCGTCGCGAGGGCCGAGGTCGCGCCAGCGAAGATCGGCGGATACTGGTATGGCAGGCGTGGTGGTATGAACGAGCCAATCCCTCCCCCAGGTGAAGACGAGAAGGTCATTATGCACTACCACGGTGGAGGATATGTAAGTAGTTCACTTTCCAGTCGAGTACCTGAAACTGATAAAGGCAATCCTGTCGGAAATAGGTCATGGGTACCGCTCATCCCGAAGACATCACCGCCGCCATTTCTCGTGGCTGCCTCGACCACTTCGGCCCGATCATCACGCGCGTCTTTTCGCTCGACTACCGCGTCTCATCAGCTCCCCCTTACCCGCTCGACTCTCCTTTCCCCGCCGCACTCCTTGACGCACTGGCCGGATACAAGCATCTCATCGACTTCGGATTCAAGCCCCACAACATCATCATCATGGGTGACAGCGCCGGCGGGAACCTCTGCCTCGCCACAGGCCGCTACCTTGCCCAGGAGAACGTTCCAGGCATGCCTCCTCCAGGCGCGCTCCTCCTCCTCAGCCCTTACTGCGATCCCTCTGCCTCTCACGAAGGAAAAAGCGAGGTCGCCTCCTCAGCAAAGAACCATAACTCCGACTATCTCCTTAATCCCAACATCGAACTCGCTCAATGGGCTCTACGCGCCTTCCTCGGACCCGTCGGCGTCGAAGAGGCCACCAAGAACCACTACATCTCCCCCGGATCTCTCAATCTCGAAAACACCAAGGGCATGTTCAACGGGTTCCCTCGCACGTACATCGTCTCTGGAGGTGCAGAGAGGCTCTTGGATGAGATCCGAACGATGCAGCAGCGTATGGTGGAGGACTTGAACAGCCCGGATGAGAAGGGTCCTGACGGCAAGATCTTGAGGAGTCGTAGGGCAGATGGGACGTTCCCCTGGGTGACGTACGACGAGGTACCCGACTCGATGCACGACTTCCTGATGTTCCCATGGCACCAGCCTGAGACCAACCAGACGTTCGCACGAATCGACAGCTGGATTCAGAGCCTCCCATACTGCCCGGACAACGAGACCTAAAGGACGTTGCTTTCGCAGTATCGCCTTTGGCATGTACTCTATCGTCACGCCTCGGCAACCCCTATCATTCATTTTCCCACTCCGCCTTTCACCGTCATCATCCCGCTTTTTCCACGCCTCCATACATTACACTCCCACCTGCATCCACAACTCCCCCTCTTTTTCCAAACACGCATACACTACAAATTTTTCTCGCCCCTAATACACAAAATTCGGGACGGCCAATCATACGGATGGGTCCTAGACCCGTCACGTCTGTTATCCATCTCCTTCTATCTTTGTGCATGACTCGTGCGCGTTCATTCTTTTTCTGGCATTCGTCAATTTACCTTTGCCCACTTCTATACGAATATGATGGCGGTCTGATCGATTCCTCTTGCGACTATCCTCCAAGGCGTGATTGAGTCGGGATGTACGATGGGCAGATAGTCACTACGGCTGGTACTGAGCGGACAATTCCTATTTGCGATCTTCCAATGAGCGACCACTTCCCCACAGCCGATGCCCCCGCCGATATCTCTATTGACAACTATGTAATACGTTTATCATCCGGGTCGGGTTCCGATCATCCCCACTGGAAGTTTTCATGCACGTTTGAATCACCTTTTCTACGACGAAAGCAGAATCACGGAGAATGAAAAAAGTCACGCACAAACTAGACTGATAGATTTACCGAAGTGAAGCTGACCTTGTCGCCGTTTTGCGGAGCTCCTCCTTCTCCTCCCCCTCCAGTCTAGACCCTTATTTGGTTCCAATCCGTGCCGGCCTCGGAGATGGGGGAGGTCCGACCTGGTTCATCACCGCCGACGCTCTCTCAAGGAAGACCTCTTGGTGATGTATTCTACCGTTCACACACACTCTCACTCGGTTACTTACTTACATACTTCTTGCTTCGGGAGCCGCCCAAACCGCCCAAAAGCCCTCGGTGTTAAGTCCCACCTAGGCAAGTGTTGTATCGCAATGCGGAGGTGGAGATTGGTGTGGATTGAGAGCTTGGTTCTCACCGCTTGCCCCTCATTTGTAGAAGAGTGCAAATCTCTACCCGACCCCGTTTCCTTCCATTTTGAGGTCCCGCCTCTTGATTATGCAATACTTGACCTAGACGCGAACGACACTTTTTTATCCGTGGGGTAGGCCTAAACAGCCGCGCAGGGGTGACCATCGAACAGAGTGGATTGTTAGCTACATGGCTTGCCATCAGAATGCCCCAGTACTGTTTCTATTCAGTAGACATAAATGAGATATTATAGGTATCGAAGACTATCAACCGGCTGGGGATGCGACGGTTGGGATAGGCGAACAGCATTTTTTTTTTGTGTGTTGCAATCAGAGATCGAACCCCACGCGATCCAGAAGACCCGTTTAAGACCTGTTATCAGAGTTTTGGGTCTGCGTGTCTTGTCTTATGGGACGTACAATTAGCGCACCTCCATCTACCTCCACAGGATGTTCTTTACTTCGTATCGGACCGGCGTGCTTCTTTGTTGTACAGTGCCACGCTGATCATCCATCAACCGTCCGGAGTATTTGTACCGCTCAAGTTCAACCGACTTGTCCTACTTTTTCTTTTCTGAACCACCTCCCCTCCCCCTCTGACTCACGCCACCGCTCACTTCACACTCAACCCGTTTCCGCTTCATAGACCGCGGCACTCCACGGCTATATAACCGCTCGCGTTGCACACGGCATACGATAACTGATTACGCTGCACCTCCCTGTAACCCTATTTCTCTTTTTGTGTCTTTCGGACCGCCTTCGACCTAGTATCACAGCACCTTCGAAACTGCGGCAGGCCTGGAGGCAATCTTTCATCTGACTTGCTTAACTTACGATATGTATCCTGGTATGTCATCAACCTTGTCACGCTACCAATTTTGTATATTCGTTGAGCGCTATCAGCTGAAACGTCGGACACGTCTAGCACTTAGTGAGTTCAGGCAGGAGGCAGGCTCAAATGTCTCGCACCCGTTCCCAAACGATGAGGGAGAAAGGTTTCACGGTAGCGTCTCGCAGTTGACTCTGCACCCAGACGTGCAACCTGCACTGCCACAGACGTCACACGGCGCCAGCGGTACACTCATGCCCGGTGGATGGACCGCAGACGCGCAAGGGGGAGGATTTGACGAATATCCCTCTGACGCGTACGGCCTTCCTCCGACTGCCCCTGGCACAGCACCATCCTCTGCACCTCCCTCTCAACCTCCTACACCCGCCCATACCGACAATATGATCCTTCATGACACGTCGCATGAACACATCGAGATTCAATTGCCGAACGACACCGTCGTCTTACGCGGAGTTGGTCAGGAGGTTGAGCCCGTTGTGCTCTCAGGTAACGTAGTGGTGAATTTGGAGGAGGCGACCAACATCCGCGAGATCGCCCTTAATTTCACTGGCAAAGCCCGGCTCCCCCAGCAAGAAGGTCGCCACCACTCAGCGTAAGTGTCTCTTCTGCTTGAAAGTCGGCGTAACTTTTATGCGCTTTGGTGCTCAAGAAAGAATCAACCACTGACTCTCCTTTTTTTTTTCCGCGATGATTTCCCGTCCACTTCTCCACCGTCCATAACAGGCGTTTCGGAAACCACAACCCCACCTACACACTGTTCTCGCGCGACTGGAATTTCCTCACACTCGAAGGCACAAGGTCTCATCGGCACACGCTCAAGGCCGGCCGGCACGTCTTCCCGTTCCAGCTTAATATCGATGACACGTTCCCACCTTCCATGGGAATGGCCAACTCGAGCATCACCTACAAGCTGCGTGCGACCGTCGTGCGACCTTCATTCAGCAGCAATTGGATCACACAAAGATATGTGAACATCATCCGCGGGTTCTCACCAGAAGCTCTGGAGTACTCTCAGACGGTCGAGATCGAGAACACGTGGCCAGGCAAGGTCATGTACTCCATCATGATCCCCCACAAGGCCTTCGCTGGCGGGGATTATATACCAGCGTTGCTCAAGTTTACGCCGATCGCCAAGGGGTGTAGTGTCACGAGCATCGAGGGGACAGTAAAAGAATACTCGTCCGTCGTATGGAAAGGTGCTTCCCCGGTGCAGACGTCCAAAGTCGTCGCCAAGTGCAAGTACGAGATTCATGGTGGAGCCGCTATCGACGTGCTGTCGGAGACGCCTGGATATCGACGGTGGGCTGAGGAGACATATGGCGTTGGGGCAGGAGCCTGGATAGCTTCCACATCGGCGGGAAGCCCTGGATCGTCTGAACCTCCTGTCCCGAATGGGTTGCAGCACAACGGGGAGACGGGGGATGGGGAGCTTACGACTTGGGTGAAGATTCCGTTGTGGAAGTTTACCGTCCCTACTAGTACCGAAGGTCAGCGCTTCCGTAGATCTGCCGCTTTTATTACACGCCCCCGCAATTACCTAACGCGACTTTCTCCTTTTTGGCATATGTCTCCAGAGCCCATTGTCGTCGCATACAAGCTCAAATGGTCTATCATGTTATCCAACCTGGACGGCCACACCTCGGAGCTCCGAGCAGCGTTGCCCATCCACATCCTCCACCATTCCCTCCTCTCGGAAGCAAGAGCCGCATCGCACTTCACGCGTTCCCTACTCTTTGGCACAGACTTTGAACCCGCACCAGAGCAGACGATCACCCTACCTTCGTATGCTTCGCACGTTCACGATCGTGTCGCCAATGCTCTCGACGTCAATCAAACCGACACGCGCCTCGCACCGAATCCGTTACACAACATTGAAGAGGCGGCGATACAGGCGTCCACGGTGACGACACCGAGCGCTGGGGGCTTTGTTGTAGGTACTTTGCCGGCGAACGGAGGTCCGATGGGGACGAGGGGTGGGTACGATACTCCAGGGGGATACTTCTCCCACTCGAGGAGCTCGCAATCGAGTCAATCTAACACCCCGTCTGTGAATGGGGGACACCATGGCTCTCTGCCTGTTGGGTCAACTCTCAGCGATCCGACGGCGCTCCAGTTCGTCGACGAGGGCTTGTTGCTATCGCTTGGTGTGGAGGGCAACTCAGTGCGTTCAGCCGGGACGTCCTCTAGGACGAATACCCCGCCGGAATCGCGCAGGTCTAGTCTAGCGATCAACCGGACGTCAAGCTCGGGTACCACACCTGAGATCGAAGCCTCTGACGAGCTACCACTCACACCAATCTCCGTGGGGAGCAGCAGTGGACGATCCAGCCTGTTCTCGTTGCCTCCCTCACTAAAGGCATTGACCCCCTTTGGCTCCAACAAAGCCGAACGTGGCCCGAATAGTAGGACGAATTCAGGTGGTAGTATGTCTGGAGGAGCGCTCGCAACGCTCGCAACACAGGCGTACAATGCAGCAAACGTCCCAACCGCCCCGCCCGGTTCCCGATCTGCAATCGGCCACAGGTTCCGAAAGTCCTCGATACAAAACCTTCGCTCCATCGCAGAAACATCTTCATCAGCTGCCTCTGGGAGGTCTTCCGGATCGCACAACCGCGAACAGACTATCCGATCCTCAGCAGACCTCATCAGCGACACGGCGGCAACCAGTCGGCCTTCGTCATCATCTGCTTCAGCGATAGGTCTCAGCACCATGTCAGATCTCCTCAGCCGAGTCCCAGACTACCAACGTGCATCTCAAGGATTCCTTGGTGGAGGGGTGACACCGCTAGATGCGTCTCGAGGGCTGCCGACATATGCAGATCTTGAACAGGTGGCGCGTGTACGGAGTGAAGGCGCATTGCTGGAATTTGGTAGGAGGGCCGGAGTGGAGGAAGGATGTGGGAATGATCATCGTCATACGATGGGGGAAAGTCGGGGTCGGGGTCGGCCTGCAACTGCGGGACCCACAGGCTCGGCATCTCCGTCGGATTCTGATGGATCCTCGTCCTCCACAGGGTCTACTCGAGGCTTGGAGACGCCACAGATCAGCGTCACCGCGTCTTCCTCGCGATCGGCATCCGGAAACCGACGTAAAGGTACCACATTCACACTTGATCCTTGATCTACACCCTTCCCCCTTCCCCGTCGTATCTTTTCTTATCTTCAGCATGTGGGCCTCCAAACCCCCTCATACATTACAACCTCGACCTTTTTCATCAGTCCATGCTTCAGTTCCCCTTTGCAACATCGCCCTCATCCTCACCTTATATTTTTCGTTCCCCACTCGTTCAGCGACGTATTTTCAACCATCTTATGTGTATATCTACAACGCTTGAAACCCATGTATAGCATCTAAACCATTATAGGCTGCATGTATCCAACCAACTCGTCCACCGTTCCATGCGAAACTACTTCTCTCCATCGGCATGGAACTGGTATGTGCCATAAACGGGTCTCCAGATCTTCTGCTTCAGCTTCTCCCTCACTTCTGCCTTCCCCCACTTGACGTTGGCGAACCCTTCGTCAATGGCGTGCTCCGCGACCGCGACCGCCACTTCATAGTTGACGGTTGGAGCGTCTTGGAAGTCGGGAAGGAGTGCGGCATCTGGATCGGTTAATGCGGGGGAGAGCCCGGCCAGAGCCTGTGCGCCGGCGATGATCATGCTGTCCGAGACGGTCTTGCTCTCGGTGATGATGGCGCCGTAGCCGATGCCCGGGTAGATGAGCGCGTTATTGCACTCGGCGATGCTTTTTTGGAAGATAAGAATCATTTTTTTTAAGTCAGATGGCGATCCGCTTGATGGTCACAGGTGAGGTTGGATCTCACACGTAGTCCTTCCCGTTCGGCATCTTGGCAGGAGGGAAAGGCGAGCCTAAATGGAAGAGAGGAGAACGGTGAGTCGAAAGGAGAGGGTTCAGGAGAGTGCCTGGGGCTGGAAAGCCGTACCCGTGGCTAGGAGAGCCTTCCCCTTGGACCATTCGTTCGCCTTCGAGGGATCAACTTCGACGAGTCTGGTCGGGTTGGATAGGGGGAAGATGATCGGTCGATCGACGTGCGAGCTATGTTGATAGGAGGTTGCTTTAATCTCCTGAAACCTTCCTGCAAACAAGTACCTATCAGAAACTGCGTACCTCATCTCCTTGACAATCCTACACCGAAAAACCATCGGTCAAACTCCCGTAAGCCATATCGACGCGACTACTCGAGACACTCACTCTTCGGTAAAGCCTCCAGCATGCGTCGACGTCCCGATCAACACCGTCGGTTTGACCTTCTTGACTACATCCAACAGACTGATCTGTCCACTCTTCAACGACGCCTTCTTCTCTTCCTCCCACTCGTGATCGGGCCTTGCGAATTCCTCTTGCCCTTGCCTTATCCTTCCATCCTGACCAAAGTCCTTGGTGATCAACCCTTCCTTATCGATGAGGTAGATCTTGCTGTTGGCCTCCTCTCGAGGGCAATTGTCGGCTTGGATCATGGCGTCTCGGAGTTGGATGGCGATCCCAAGACCTGCAGTTCCTGCGCCGTAGACAAGGATGCGCTGATCGGTGAGTTTAGATTTGGTCACGCCGACGGCTGACATCTATGTAATAATGTGCGTGCAGCAACGAAGATATATTGTTTAAGAGGAGGTGGTATTGTTCTGGCGAGGCAAAATTCTACTTACGAGTGCGGCGAGTGTGACGGCACCGGTCCCTTGGCTATTGAGTATTGCCTCGGTTAGCAGAGGGCTCTGATCAACACATCGAGCCCAAGTCGCGGAAGAACTTACATATCATCGTTGAAGCAGGCGTGTTGTGGACGGTACCTGTCCAAGATCCGTCGAGCGTTGGTGACGCCAAAGTCTTCGAAATGGATCAAGCAGTGTGGCAGGTGCTTCCGTACCAATTGCACGAATCTTTTCGGGTTCAAGGGGGGGCCGTTCAGCTCAAACAGCTCGCCTCCATCCTGCGTTGTGTCGAAGCAAACTCACTTGTCGACAAAGTCATCGTACTCTTGTCCACGGATCCTCTCGTGTTGCCATCCGACGTACATGGGGTCGTCCAAGAGCTGCTTGTTGTTAGTTCCGACGTCGAGGACGATGGGTAAGGCCATGGAAGGATCAACGCCTCCCACAAGGGTGTAGATGACGGATTTGGCGGTGGAGATCTACAATGCACAAGGGTTTTGGAGGGGAAGAAATTGGTTTTAAATTCATTATGGGATTCCCAAATTCGATTTAGTATATCATTCTTTGCTTACACCGATTCCCTGGAGTAAGAAGAAGAAGAAGAAGATGATGATGATGACGAATGTCAGCAGTACTGAGGGTGGTTTCTCAAGACCAAAAACGACGAAGAACTTACTCCAACACCTTGGTCTGAAGCAGGTAGAAAGCGAGTTATCGAAGCGTCCATCAGACGATGGCATCTAGGTAACGATTTAAGGGTTGCCAAAAGGTTGCTGCTTACCGCCGATGCCGAGGATGGCTTCTGAGTCGCTGACAACGATGAGATCGATGTTTCGACCTTGGGTGGCACTTATAAAGTCCTTCTCCATCCTTTCGCGATTGGGAAATGAGAGGAAGAGGCCCTCGCTCCTGCGGAATAGATGGGAGTAGTTGGAGATGGCTTCAGCCTAGGGACCTACATTAGCTGCTACCATAGAAACTTGGGTCCAAGTTATGAGATCATAAGATGACGTGCCTCCTACAAATATTGGATATCTTCAGTATAAACAAGAGGCTGGAAACACAGCTCGCTCACAGTGGGTGTATAAACGACGGGCAATACATCCTTTAAGTTCCTACCAAGCAACGAATAGTAGAGGACCCAATTCTGAGCCTTCAAGCTCTGCAAGAAGGTGTTCCTGGCCAAGTTATCCTTTCGGGTCTTGTATTGATCCCAGGCTCGAGCGCACTGCTCGTCCAAGGTGTTGACCTTGACCGGCAGCTTGCCCACAAGATCGAATGTCTCCCTCTCCTCGGCGGTGAACCCCATGCCCTTGTTCCATCTCGGGTTGGCCATGAGCGCTTCCGATGTTAGAGCGAGCTTGTAGACGGGATGGTTATCGCCTTGATGTTTCTCATCAAGGTATTTCTTGATGGATTCGAGATCTGCGTGTCTGGAAGGGGGCATGGCTGAGAGGGATCTGATGGTGATGGTGGTAGAGTGGATGGGGGCGAGTCGATAGCAAGGTAGCAAGAGGTGCATCTATCTCTGTGTGATCTAGTATCTATAGGCAATCTGTAGGAAAACGAGAAGGGTTAACAAGAACAGGAACGTGTGATGACGTCGTGGGTTAACAGATAACGATGGGAGAGATAACGCCTCACCCCTTCTCCTAGCTATACATAGGGCCATGTACGTGCCCCAACCGCGGGTAACCAACGGGAGTGACCATGCCGTTTTGCGTCTGACAGGTTCAAAGTGAGACAGCAAGCGGGAAACGTGACACGGTCAAAGGTAGATCAGGGCGCTCGGAGCAGGGCACATTGCATCCTGGCTTCGCCTCTCTTCCCCGCCCAGTCAGAGCGACAAGCCCCTCATGCAGCGGTCACTTAGAATTGAACGAGGAACTATTCCAACCCTCTCAGTGCTTGATTTTAAAACCACATGGCTGCTGTCGATAGTGCCGTCGGAGCTCCTGGAACTAGAGTGTATGGAATTGGACTTCGATTGACTTGGACACTCTTCCTTGCATACACGCGCACTACTCGCCTGTTCAACACAGGCCATACGGGTTCGTAAGCAACCACGAATCTCGACCGCGTACCCCCGATCCGCTCCAATCGATGTCATGCCTCTGTCCAGGCATTGTCCATTGTCCAGAGCCCTGACCATCCTAATCCTTCTCTTCATCTGGCCGCGCCCCCGGGAGTCTTCAACTACGCATCTCCAACAAACGCATATAAGCACGCTCAAATCTTCTCCCTCAGCTTCGGCTATGGCACTTCCGACTGTCTTTTCAGTCTCCAATACCCACTCAAGGTGGTCCCAATAGCGATGTACGGCTCGTGCTGCGGCGGGTGGGTTGGAATTGCGAACCTAGGTGCAATCGAGACAGTGGCTATGGTTGCATTCTACAAGCAGGCCCGGAAGCCCTGTTGTGGCCAAGTTGGTAGACATTTTCTCCCCCATTTTATACAATAATCGGGTCAGTGAAATTTTCTTTCAAACTTGGTTCCTACACTGAACAGGCGTGGGTATGAAAACCCCTGCGTGAAAAAATAAACCTGGTGCACACCTGAACTGGGCAACTGTAACTGGCAAGGGGTGACTCTCGAATTGTCTTGAATAAAACAGAATTCGCGTTTCCAAAGTCCGACATGCCATCATCTTGGAAAGTCTGCATATTAGCTACACTTCCTAATTGTGTGAAGCTTCCGGATTGCTTGTCACCCCCACGCCTGGGCCCGCTTTAGGCGTTATCAGTCACCTTTAGTGCCATTTGCAGCGTCTCACACCACTTCACTGCCGTCAGCCATGTGCCCCTCATCATGTCTTGGTGGGTTCGGACCTGACGTTCATCGCTCCCCTGATCTTCGTCCTCGATACCTCAACGATCGATCATCCTCAAAGCCCCAGGAAAAGCGTCGACTTCCTCTGAGCACAGCGAAAACCTATCAATGATCGTCTACCATTGGTCAAGCGCAGATCAGCCGAAACCCGTACGCATGAACTCCCCAGTATGCTGCCCATCTGGGTTGCGTCGCAGGGTTGGCCAGAGAACTGTATAAAAAAGGTCTCTGGAACATTGTCCAACACAGGATCACTCCACAATACCTGCCATCCTCGCCACCATCTTTTCAAGTGTAATTCGCTCCAAGTTACTTCGCAGGTGCGACATCTGCCGTGCCCTCAGGCATGCCAGGTTTGTGCCTCCGTATATAGCCCATAGGCCACTAGGACTGACAACTCCGGGTGCGCTTTCTAGATGGCCCAAACTTCTCTCAAACCTCACTGGCACGAGAGCTGATGATGAACCAAACGGCTGTCAATCAGACTACATGTGCGTCCCTATGTACGGCGATTCCTTAGGTCACCTTGATGCTGAGAGATAGTTTGAGCAGCGACAAGTTTCACTTAGCTTAACCTCAACGCCCTGGTCATCGTGTATGATCATACCCAGGATATGACGGCTCCGACTGTTCAAGCTGCGGCCATGATGTGAACTGAGATCGCCACTAATGACAGGAATGGCTTGCATTGGACCCATGAGATCGTGAATGGAAGCCCCGTGCACGCATTGAGCTACACCAAACCTCGTCACCTACAACGACGTTCAAGAGTGAGTAGAACAGGACCCCCACGCAGTGAAATCAAGCTGATGGTTGGGTCTTCTCAAGATTTGTGCATAAAATTCACCTATGCGAAACGATCACGGCTTGTGCGACCAAGCCCAGCAGCCTCCAGAACATCAACTCGCTTGGGAAAAGTACCCCATCACTTTTGTCAGACTGGCTCCCGCCTAGCAAGGCCGACACATTCGTCATCAGAGCCGATCTCGGGCGCGTACGTCCAACTCACAATCCATCCCTAGATAGACTTTTATCCAGCTGTTCTACTTACCTTGAACCCATTCTCTCTTTCGCTCTGTTTTTTTTTTTTTTTGGCTGTTGAGAATAAATGCGTTGAACGGATACTGGGTATTCCTTGTGATCATGATACACGGGCCACGATTGAAAATACAGAAGTACAGTCCAAGAATGTGCTGTTGAAGATTCAGTGCAAACCACATGCACACCACCTCCCATATCAAACCATTCCTCAGAATCCAATCAGCAAACCAAGAACCACACGATACGACCCCACAAGCTTGTCGGCCGTTTCTCCTCGACCTGGCCACCATCCCCCTCGTACGCGACGCCGCTGAAATCCATATCCGCGATGCCAGTCATGGTGGTCTGGTTGATAAGCTTGTACCCAAAGACGAGGAGCAGCAACAGCGGGATAGGTAGGTAGGTCGTGACGAACTTCACCACTTGATTTTTGGAGAAGGGAGGAGCCGTGTCGGAATGATCTTTGCAGTTGGAGTGTGTACACATGAAAAGTCAAGGCGTCAGTCAGTCATCCCCTTATCTGCAACGTTAGGTTGTCCGTAGAGACTCACATATCACCCAGACCCCGGTCTTAAAGGAGCTCCATCCATTGAAGATGAGGATCAAACCACACATTGAGAGCGAGAATATCGCGAGCTGCCAAGGAAATCAGGAGGGGTAAGCTTCAATATCGTATCTTAAGAGTTTTCATGTGGTATCGCAACTCACATACGGCTGACCCCACGCCCTGTTTTCTTTTATTCGCTTGATCTCCTTCTCAAATCTATGCTTATTCCGAGAGTCTTCTGTCCCCTGCCACCATCGAAGATAGGTATACAAGGTACCTATCCATGCCTATAAATCAATTTTTTGTAAGTATGGCAAGTCCATCAACTCCTTTCCCCTCTTAACGCACTTGAAGGCAGGCCGCGGCTACCATGCTAGTGATCCACTTGAAGACCTAGTGTGTGAAGAAAAGGCGTGCGTAGCATAAGCCGCCATCACACCTAATTTGAGATGCCCATATGAGCTTCCTCACTTGTTCCGCTCCTCCCGCAGTATTCGCTCCGGGGCGCATGCACATGAAGCTCAGTGAAGCAAAGGCGGTAGTGACGAGAACCCCAAACACCGGGACGGATTTTCCTTTCCTACGCTGTCTAGGATCTTTCGGCCAAACGGTGCCGAGGAACTTGGGGGCATGTCCAGCCTCAGCCAAGAAGAATAGGTACCGCGAAGCGATGAAGACCTCGGTGGATGCTGCGGAGGCCGCAGATGTCATAATGCCCGCGACAAATAGGTTCGTTAGCTGGTGAAACGTCAACGACGGTGGTAAGCAGCGGTCAAGCAAGCGCGTACTCTGTGGGAAAAAAAATCAGCCACGTACCACCTTGTAGCCATGAGATGAGTGACTTAGAGCGAGGAGGAAAGCTGAACCATCCCAAGGCGCGTCGTCCTCGGGAGAACCAGGGAGATCGAGTTTCTTTGATGGGTTGAGCGACGAGGCCGGCACCAGCGTTCCGGCAATGAAGACTCCGAACACGTACAGCAGTGAGCTTTGTGATTCGTGTTAAAATTTCGGCAGTTTTAAATGAAGGTAGAAGGAATGCTCACATCCGAAGCCAAACTCTCCGTGCCAGCTTGGGGAGAACCTGAAATAAAATAAAAAGAAGTACATTGGTATTAGACTCTGGAGGGCATCATAGATAACGCACTCTTGGGGCATCTTTGATCTGAGCAGAGTGCCAAAGGTTAAAAAGGGGTTATTATGTGTGACAGATAGTGTCGCACCTCTCCAGCGATGATCGTCGGGATCTCTGTTCCAAAGTATGAAAACTTCATTCGGAGAGTCACTGAGCATTCAGCAGAGAGAAGAGAAGCTGCGGGACCGACGCTCAACTCACACACGCTTGCATAAATGTTGCCCAGAAGCCAAGAAATTGACCAAGGTTGCCTTTTACACCCACATATTGTTGGAATGGCTGGTCCCAATACTTGAAAGGGTTGTGTGACCTGTTTAAAGAATCCAGCAAGGATATCAGATTTGCTCTATACAATGTACAAAAGGAATGATGAATAGTTATACATTTTGGCGCCCGGTATGCTGGAGTCATTGAATCGAGGCTGGTCAGATTTGTCGAAATCAAGGGCTAAACCTATGATGGCTGTGGATTCCACAAGAATAATTGAGCCAAGGACATAAAATAGTCACACGGGCGGAGACACAAGGCTCGAATGAGCGACTAACCGAGTAGGATGACGGCAGAAAACTTGATGTATGCCATCAAGCTCTCCAGTTCCCCATACTTCCGCGCTCCGAACACGCTGCCACACGAGAAGGTGATCTACCCAAAAAAAAAGCATCGTCAAAACTTCAAGGCAACTGGAAGGCTTTGTAAGCGCGGGTAACCTACAAATAAGAATGGCCAAAAGGGAGCCCTGAGATGCAATCATTAGTCGAGAGATGTCTCAAAGGAGAATAAACATTATGGAACCCACAGTTTTGCAGCTGGGTCCCAGTACTTGAGCAGTGCAGTGGCTGATGCAATCTGGGATGGTATGCTGCGATGCGGGATGCCGGTAAATCGTTGTACGAACGTAGAGTAGAATGTCACCTACGTAATTCCCCAGTGGTACCTGCAACTTGATCAGTCAGTTGTGTTTCTGTACTGTTACACTTGGCAATGAAGCCTCACCAAGCGTTCCAGCCCATTGCGAAGCCTTAGCCTTAACGTCAGCTAAGCGCGGCGATACCTGATCTGTTAGTTCTAACGTACCAAGTGCAGGATCCACAAAGACGTTCGCTATCAATACGGAGTTCGGCATTAGCATTGGTAGCGAACGCATTATGTCCTTGCCAACAGTCCCGAATAAAGGAAACGAGAATCAGGTCATTTGCTCACCAAGACCAACGGTACCGTGACAGTATGGGAAGACAGTTACCATCTCCACGGTCGAGACTACATAGGCATAGACGACCAGCGCCCACGTGGAATATCCCTGTCAAGTACTCATAAGACCAGGTTTTGATTTGATGAGCAATTCGAAGGGTTATGGCCTTACAAGGAGAATGCCAAGTGGTCCAGCATCGTATAGGGCTGTACCTATCATATGATTACACGGGATAAGCAACCCGATGATGATCAGGAGAGCTGTAGGGAGTTTCTTGACTTGCCTGAACCTAAGAACAAGCCAGTTCTGTACTCCGTAAAAGTCAACATCGGTCCAATAGCCTCTAATTCTTGGAAGACGACCCTCACCCGATGGCGCCACCTGCGGTTGAACAAAGCAGGTTAGGGGAAAGTCATGTGCCGCTCAAAGAGGTACCAACTTAAAGCAATCATGGACGCTGAACAGGGAGTAACGCAATTAGAAGTTGAAACGCTCATGGGATGAATTTAGACTCACTGTGTCTCCTCCCGAACTGCGGAATAAACACATCATTGGGATACACGAGCTTCTCCTTCGCCTCCCGCTGTGCGCGTTGATCAACAGCGGGTGCTCTTCCAAAAGGCATCATTGAAAAGAGGGCAAACTCCTGAGCAGGAACGATATTTGGGGTTGGAGGAGCAACTGCTTCGTTAGGTGCACGGGTGACTTCAGAGTGTATTGTTGCGTCAGAGGCCGTCCGGGGTCGGACGTGCGCTCTCCTGGAGAGTGGTGGCATCCTAGATGCCGCTCAGATCGATTTGAAAATATCAGTAGAGAGTAGAGGGCCTTGTGGTTAGCTGAGAGGTGATGATGGTAGCAGTGTGCGGCTTGTCAAATGGACGACAAGGGCCGGCCGCGGGAGTTACCGGATAGGAACATTATCGCAAAAAGTGCACGACTTGGTTCACCGGAGCTCTTATCGCGGCGCACACTCGACCGACACTCCACTTGTCTACATCTCCCTGTGTGCTGCTATAACGATATCTACCGTGTACATCTATAACGACTTGACTACGATTCCCCCGACGCTCCTACGATACAAAATCACCGTACACCTTCACTATCTCGCCGAGGAACATCATCCCCCTGGAAACGCTGCATCGTGTGTACCTTGACGAGCGAGCGCCTTTCTGGTCCGCCTTGGTGCCTACGATCTTCTATATATTTCGGACCGCCACAACACGTTATCTAGACCTTCCCCCTTTTTCCCTTTTCTCACTGACAGAGCCACATCACCTGCATGAACACCTCCGACGTCTGCTATGTCACTACATCAGCCGCCGTCTGGTCAAATTCCACCATCGAGGCCGCATATTGTGCAGCGAACGATTTCCCTTATTGTCTTGGGTTATGCCCGAACACGGATCTTGCGGGCATAGGTCAGCATTTCAAATATGAATCCACTTGAAACGACCGATCGCATTCTGACCGGATTCGTAATAGGCGTCAGATTGGCCTTCTATCTGCAGGCCGCTATGAACGCATTGCTAATGGTTATGTGTCCAGAGGATGCTGCCGCTGGCGCATGGGCTTCAACTGTGGTGAGCGCTTGACTTAGTGGTCAGAAAAATTAGAGCCCTATCGTATAGCGTCCCACTTTTCTTGAGCATGAAGCCACTTTCGCCTCACCTCTCGGGCAACGTGGTGTGGCTTGCATGTCTATGGGCGTGTCTTGGCACGGCCTGGAAAGCTTGGCGAGCAGCTCTGACCGTTACTTCGACAAGTTCGACTGATATTCGACTTACCATAGTTGACAGCGGCATTAATCATACCGGCAATCATCCAAAAGGCGCAACAGAATATCACTCTCCACCATTCAGGTAGGTATTTCAGTTGTATATACTTTTTCATCAAAAAGAAGCGCTTTACGTTTCTTACAAATGATATCCATAACGGGTAGTGCTAGTGCTCAACTTTGCAACTCTCTCCTGCGTGGCATCGCTGGCCTCAGCTCCCCTAGTGCCGATATGGAGAGGGATGAAACGGCCCGACGAGACAAACGAGGAGTTTGCGCAAGAGCAGCTTGAGCGGACACAAGGCCGCAAGGTCCTTTCATTCGCCATCCTGGTTCAAATCATCCTGCAATGGACTTGGACGGTTCTACTCTTTGTGGATCCATACTATAACCAAACCCCAGTAAGTTTACATCTCTGGCACACTGAGCGAGGTCACAGTTTGGATTCGGCGCTGATCAGTCCTATGGGCCCCTTTTAACAGTGCTCGGGATCCACTGTCATCGTCTTCTTTTTTGGTGCATACACGGCCGATGATATCAACGAAAAGCACTTTGCTCTATGGGCCGTCTGGCTCCTCATGACCGTATGCATGAGCTTGGTTTGGGGCGCCGCGTTGGTCCTCACCTGCACAAGTCCTGTACATGACGAGCGCCCTGATCTGCGCCATATGCAGACCAAGGATGGCGCGACACGGTTCTGGAGAACGTTCGTCCTGCGTCTTCCCGACTTGACCATCAAGGTCGATAGGTACTACTGGATGCGATGGCTGATCCGAATCAGCACGGTCTCCGCAACGCTGGTCGTTCTGATGTACATCATCATGTCGGAGACGCAAATCAAAAAGAATGTTGTGTTATCGGGAGAAAGTAATTTTTGGACATTCTCGCAGGTGAGGCTCATCATCCTTCCTCATAATCTGTTTTACATGAATATGGTGCTAAAATTTGGTGTTCCTTTCGCGTATGTACACGAAGAGTGCTGCTGTGCTCCTTGCGCTAACGCCGATATGGCCCATCGCGATCGCGACGACGAAGAAGTACCCTAAGCTGCCGCAGCACATGAAGCAAGTGACATCGCCACGACCCAAGGTATCTCCAGCTGGCTCCTCGTTCTCACCAGACCTCGGGTCATCCAAATGGTTCAGCAGGTTTAGCCCACGGTCATCATCCTCGACACAACATAAATCATCCACATTTGATCTGAAGCTCCCCAACGAACCCGTGAGCATGCATCAAACGACAACGTCGTCTTTGGACATACACCGAGCACTCCCCGCGCTACCACTCGGTCTAACGGGACACGATCGGATACCCAGTCTTGGAGATCCTTGGTCGGTGCCTGCTGGCTCGGCGCCCGTGGAGGGGTCCGACTCCCAAGAGGAGAAAGATGAGACAGACACGTTGATGCCTCTGAAAACGAGCGCATTTCCGCTACGAAGAATGGCCGCTGGGTTAGAATCGAGACCGAAAAGTGGAAGCTACAGCTCATCCTCAACAGTCACAGATCGAGATTTGTAACCTCGTCTCTCACTTTCCCATCTCAAGTTCGCTATCTTGCTTTTATTGTTGTTGTATGTTCTCAGATCTTGTTGTTTGTACTATCTTGGGATTGGATTGTCAAACAGAAGCATATCATTTTGTCCAGGTACTATCTCTATGTGGCCCGTGACGCAAGTGCTCCAATGGTCTTGAGGTCTCCTGACCGTATCCCAGCAGAAGCCAGCGCCTCCCGAACAGCTGGCCGCCGGACTTCTGAAAACAACCACACCCGCTGTCTATGCGAGTCGTCATTCTCATTCACTACATGCACCTGTTTTCTCTTGATCATGTTGCCGAGGTCCGTTGCAACTATTTGCCCATACTCGCGATACACCTTCAACTGCTCGTCGCCGCCATTGGAAGCCTTCGCCGTGTTACGCAACAGTGTGAACATGGACAAGAGGATCGCCGAGGAGATAGGATCCTGCGACGCGCGAATGAGCTTGAAGTGGGGATAGAGGGCTGCAAGAAGAAGGGCATCTTCATGGTGAGAGGCTGTAAGCGGCTTCGCATCGGCGTCTAGTGAGGCATCCGTAGGTGATGGCTTGACGGCGCGAACGAAGATGGAATGGAGGATATCACGAGCTGATTTGAGGTCGAGGTCAACGCCGTATTTGTTGCGTTGCGTAAGGATTTTTAGGGCAATGTCTGGTCGGCGCAGTGTGATGCAACGACCTGAGCGCGAGTGAACGTAGATTAGTATGGAGCGGTGCCCAACGGAGTGTAGTGCCAGCTGACGCACCGATTAAGTCTCTTGACGTCTCCTCTGCTACAGTGACCCCAGCACGTCGCATTGCGGGTATCAATTCGGCTGCTGCCTCTAGCTGTTCCGGTGTGTCCGTCCATGCGAGCACGTTTCGAACGGCATTCTGCCTGGCATGCGGCCGAGCACAATCTCGGTCGGGTGCGCACCGATATAGTACCGCTTGACGCTCCTGTTCGAATCGAGCGCTGCGTTTCGGGTCTATTACAGCGCGCCCAGTCGACGACGTGACTTTCGTCATGACAGTGGGTCTTGCAGTTTCGGATGGGCCAGAATTGGAAGACGCAACGCCCCCAAAGAGATCATCGTCTTCTGCAGCTTCATTCTCAAAGAGATCCTCTTCCTGGGCGGCTTTACCCTTCTTCTTGTGAACTGGAAAGTCGAGATTCAATGGCTGAACGATGCAATTGGTCTTAAAGCTGCTCACCTGATAAGGACATATGGAATCCTGCTACATTAGAGCGATAAGGACATAGCGGTCGAGCAGGACTAGCACGCAATGTTTGGCGTAATAGGCAACGCTGCACAGACTGCATGGTCGTATTCGAAATAATCATAATCTTCAGGGAGGTAGAATGTTCAAGTTGTGCACATACTGTTCAGCGTTCACACCATGGCGTCCCTCACACTCTCGATCATGCTGCTATTGACTGGAGTGTTCTATGCGTTTATCTTCCAAAAAGGAATGGTAGCTCTGTTTCGCAACATGCGGCTGGATTCATGGCATCGGACACACTCGACGCTCCGTCAACAGGGTCCAGCAATCGCTCTTCGTTAACGAGCCATTCCGTCAGAGATCAATATGATATAAAGTTCTTCTACAAGGCCGCAATTGGAAGTGTGCCTTCGGAAAGGTCTTCATGAATACGTCTCAATGGCTCCAATGACTTGCAAGGAACACGAGTCGCTTTATTCGCCGGGAGATTCTGGGGCTTGAACCCCTGCGAAACTCCTGGCAGCAATTATCTGTACTCTGAAACTCGAAGGCATGTCCGAGACTTCACACTCTCTTGGTTGTCTGAATGACCCTCTGGAACTCGCCCATACTTTCGATCAGATTCTGCGGCAGGAATCGTTGTCGGCATACGACCTACGCTCCTCTGGCTCCAACACACGCTCATCCCGTGCTCCTCACTTCCTGGGTATGATATGGCCTGGTTCGTTGCCACAGTCTATTCTCAGGGCGGTGACGCCCAGAGATAGTGATCGTGTGGGTGAGTGTCCCACCGCATATGGCACTCTCATACTGATGTTTATTACTGTCGTACTTTATGATTCTTCCAGCTGATCATCAGATGGTGTGGAATTACTTCGGAAGAAGCATTTACGCGCTCACTCGAGGTCGCTGGACTAGGGCTCCTCGAGACATTTCCGATGTCTGCGGGACCGAACGATTATTCTGGTAGCTTCAAATGCGTCTGATTCGTATTATCTTTAATATCCTCGCACTTAGGGAAACCGGCGTCCAAATGCGTGCCTCTGGACAACGACCAGATGGAAGGCCTGGCGGTCTAAATAAGCGGTCAAATAATGACCCCAAAGACCAATCTGAATGCGACGCTTATCCGGACTGTGCATTGAAGCTATTCCGGTCACAGAAATACCACTCTATAGAGATGTCATAGACTCTCCTCTCCTCGGCACTAGCTTATCAAAGTTCAACCTTCAATGCCAGTTCAGTTCCTTGTGCGCTGCGTTGGCCATCAACAGCAAGGAGGCACGAACTATCGCAGGCTATCCCTCCCTCCCATGCCTTTCCCGACTTCGATGCACTTCTGGAGACCCACAAGGGTCAACATGCTCCTCTTCAGCCCCCCTCAATCTGTTCAGGCCATAATCGCTCTGACCCAAATAATCCCAGGCGTTTCGCGCTGTGACCTCTGATCGAGGCTGCCCATTCAAGCGATGAGTTGGCCTGCAGCACGTGCAGACCGTTGGAATACACCCTGGCTGGACTCGTTCGCGACTTCGACAATTTTACAGCTGATCCGTCGTCTTTTCGATCTCTCGGGCACCGGTGAAGCAACTTCCGAGGGCGTCACCCCTTTTTGTGCGTGAGCTTTCGATCGGTCGCTCATGAACCTCGACCAATGACTAGGTTTTGCACGGGGTGTTCTTGCACACCAGCCTCCTGTACAGACCGTGTCGTCGCTTAACGTGTGGCCAGCAGCAGCATGTAATGTATTTCCTGGTCTTTGCCTCACCAGGCAGTAAAATCATATCAAATCCCTGTTATGCAAAGCAAGTCCAACGTAAAGTCCAGACACCAGCCCTGCAACCTACGTGTCCTCTCCACCCCATTCCCAATACTATCGACTGATAGTAAGTCTAAAACTCCGATCCTGCTCCAAGGAGTAGGCCGTCCTCAGGTCAGTGGATCTGCAGTCCCTGTCCTCCATCAGGTCTCGTCCAACCAGAACGTGAGCCTTGCACGAGGATTAGAGAGGAGATTATTTCATCGGAGAAATGTCTATCAGCGCATTCATGGAAGAACCACGACAAGGAAGCCAATTCATCATGTATTGGTAAATAGGACATGGATCAAGTGATGGGTAAGGACCGTCGGGCAGGCTCCTCCGATGGTTGCGGGACTATCGTCGTGCCGGTCTCCCTTCCCCCGTGAGCTCTCACCTCAGAATAACCCCCCTTGCTTCTGCTATCCCTCCATGCTCACTGTATGGTACGGTCCAAGGCATCTAGACGGCCGCCGGTGAAACCAAGCCGATCGATAACCGCGGATGGGCGATCGGGTCCAAAAGCATGCAGCGAACAAGATAGGCGAGGGTGATTAGGTGTCGAGGACGGGCTGCACGAGGATCGGATCCCCAAAACGACGGAAGCGTGAACTGCGTGAACGCATGCCTTGAGACCCAGTACAAGGGAGTGGTGCCCGACCCTCTGCCGTTGTGTATTTCGACCCTGCAATCGATTTGTGTTGGAACTCCGCTACTGAGCCTCTAATTGGCGACCCTCTGAAAGCCCCGCGTCACGCTGACCAGCTCAGAAATCAGTTTCTTTGTCCCCTCCCCGCATAATCTAAGCACGCAGGTAAAGAAAGACCGATTGGTTTTAGCATTATATTGTACTTGTTTGTATGTAATCTTCATGAAAGAGACGGCATGCGACTACAGATTACACTCGGAGACATGGGAGAGACAAGATGGAGAGCGAAGAGAGGTGAGATAGCAAATCGACAGGGGAGGAAAATGAAACCAAGAAAACCTTGATAGCGGAAGAAAACAGTTATCCAGCGGCGGCGAGAAAAAATATACAGTCAAACGAAAGGGATCCAAGAAATGAGATCTATGCGACAGGGATGAGAGATCATGACCAGAAAGCGACAAGATAAGTTCCAAGAGCGTAAAAAAGGACTGAAAGGCGTAAGGGAACGGAAACATGGAAGGACGGGCATGATGATCGGTTGCATAGGAGTACATCCAGGGCCTACGGGTACATGACCTTAGTCGGGAAGACAACGCCGTCACCTCTGACCAAGACGATGGGCCGTTGGTATGCCAAATGCCCAGACGCCGGCGGTAAACAGTTGACGACCTCGGAGCATCGTACCTCTGTATGCGGCGACGCCTCCGAGCCGAAGAACACGGTGATGGGGTCGGACTTGCTGAAGTTCTCGCCGTAGAGCGTCAGCATCTTGCTCGCATGACCCGAATCCATGGATTTTGCTGCTGCGTTGGACATGGCTGATCTTGATGAGCTGGGCGCCTTAGGTAGCTCCTGTGCGCGCTCAGGAGGCAAGTACTTGACGACCGACGGGCATGGAGTCAAAGGCTGTGAAAGCGCTGATGGTGCTGATGCGATGCCATTCGATGTCCCCGACGACTGGGGGTATCCAAGAGGTGACGCCGAGGAACCGAACATGGCAGGGGGGATGTAGAAGTCGTATCGCACCTGATCCGTACCAACGACAGTCCAGATCGCGGTCTCGCCAACGTCGACGGACCAGAGCGCACCCGAGGTCATGGCGTTGTCGGCGGTTGAGTTGGTGGTGTTGTTGCGAGAGCCGTTCGAGTTGACGCGCCTCCTGCCTTTCGCGGTCACCTTGGTGACGGGCGAGCTGAGCGATCCGCGTTTTTGCATGCGGTTGGTGCTGCTGCGTACACGACCGCCGTCGGACGAGGGAGGGTACTCCAGTCCGGGTGTCGACGCGGCGCTTGGTGCGCTACCCCCTAGCGAGGCGAAGTAGTCGGCGTTGCCGCCCGAGATCGGGGACTGGACCAAGGGGGACGCAGGAAGGCTCGGGCTGTGGCCGTGCGAGCTCGACGAGTCGCTCTGCTGACCGTTCCACTGCCTGTCCTCTGAGGGCCTGTAGGTGTTCACCCTCTCGCCCATGCAGCTCAAGAACGCGCCAGAGGTACCTGGGTGATTCGGGTCCATGGTGGCGGGGCTGGCTGCCTTGGATGGCTCGTACACCTCCAACGCGATCTTGTGAAGCTGAGAGACTGGGTCACCACAGACCTCTCCCGGAGCGCAATAGTGGTTGGGGACACCCTTGACGCCATCCTGCAGACCACCACCCACGACAGTCGTGGCGTGGTCGACCTTCCTGATGATGAGGACGGGAGAGACGACGCCAGAGATGAGGCACTGAAGGACGACGGTTTGGTTGTAGTAGATGGGGGTATACATGTGTGCACCATTGCTGTTGTAGGGGATAGCATTGGGAGGCGGCGAGGGGTAATCGGGGTGGGGAGGTGGTGGCGGCATGGTCTCAGGGCCAGTCGTCTTATTCACGTCGACGATGTAGATGACGAAAGAATCTGTAGAAGAATATACAACATCAGATGCCATACGACGAACAGTTGCTTTAAAGTTTACTCACCCCAGCAGGCGGTCTTGGCGATGAAGGAAGGAGGTGCAGACTGCTTCGCACGATCAGCGCCAGGAAGGGGCTGCCCATCTGATCCCTTGTACGCGGCATGCGATCCAGAGACGCACAGGTACTTGGTCGAGACGGTCTGCGAGCGCAGGCGATGGAAGAGCGAGACTGTCGAACCATGGTTGATGCACACTAAAAAAAGGGAGAGGGGGCGCTCAATTCTCCGCGCACACTTCTTCAAGGGAGAGTATGGCTGATAACACCAACTCACACTCCAAGTTCTTTGCGCTCTGCCTCTTCTTACTTGGCTTGCTGATGACCTTGATAGGCTTGCTGGGGAAGACACCGAGAAGGCGTTCCGGCTCGCCGTCATTGTCATCCTTGGGTTGCACGACTTTAACGAGCGCCTCAACCTTCTTCTTGCGATCGTCGACGTCTGAGATGTACAGCTGCTTGCCAATGCATCGGCCCATGAAGGTGGTCGACCCGTTCTCCCTTGCGACGGCGGGAGGGTCGTTCGGGTCAAAGTTTTTCCCGAGTGGCGTCGACCACTCCGTGAGTGAATCGAGAGGCGATGGCTCTCCGCTGATGCTGATGACAGCCTTGGGAGGGATGATGTCTCCGTGTCTGTTCTCGTGCCACCAGTGGTTGCCGATCATGATCGCAGTCGGCGGCGGGCACAAGAATCTAACCAATTTTTTTTTTTTTTGGGATAGAAGGACAAAGGTGCATCGAAATAAGGATGAGAGACCACGTGTCAGTGAAACCAATACAACGGTAAGTGGGAGGATGGTTTTTGATGGGATATGGAGGGGTCTCCAACGTTACCTTTTCTCCGTTCCGTAGCTCTTCTGAGCGACTTTGCTGGACATGACAATAACCGAGCATTCGCCAGCCGCGCTCCTGTTGGTTGAGTTGATGTATCGTTCGAGGTAAGGCCTAAAGAGAGGAATCGCGGGGAGCATACAAAAAATCACGGCATGTTAGCGATCTGGGACGTCATCAGTCCACGCGTGACGCGGTACCGGAAGTGGGAAATTAAGCCCGGGCGGCGAAAAGAAGACAAATTAGATTGCCTTGAGGCGGGGGGTGGAACATGACGATGGGGGATATGCAGGCAATGTTACAGGATGTATAGGGAAAAGGCAATGAAATGAGCAACGACGGGCCGAGATGCTTACCGGATGAAACTCTGTACGTCGTGACCTTCCTGGAAGGCGCTACCGAGAGGATTTTGTTGATTGAAGCCGAACGAGATGTCCTCGCGCTTGACGAGCGGGGCAGCGCCCAAGGAGGCGGATGAGTCGAAACCATTGTTGAAGGCAGCATTGTTGTATGATGACATGCCTGGCGCAGGATGACGCATGCCCTGCCTGGTGAGGTATTGGCCGGATGTCGGCGATGCAGGTCCGACCGTCAAGTCGAAGCTGTTCATCGGGAACCGGCCTTGCTGCCCGCCATGGATGTTAGGAAGCTGCTGCTGCTGCTGCTGTTGCTGTGAGGATTGTGGATAACCGAAGTGGAATTCAGGAGAGGCTGATGCCGATGCAGGGGCAGCCGATGATGGTGCGTTGCGGTCGATCATGAGCTCCGCGAAACTAGGCGGGGCTACGGCATCGGGTGATATCGTGGCTGAGGGAGGGTAACCGAAATTGGCTGTTGAAGGCCGTGTCGACACTGCTGATGATGGAGAAGATACTGTTGCTGATGTGGGGTTGGATGAGTAGAAGTAGTCATACGAGCCATTGGGGAGGGTCGGGGATGGGTTGGTATCGAATGAAGAGGCCGCCGAGTCGGACCTAAATCGCGACGACGATGGCCCAAACGAGCTTGGCGCCGAGCTGAAGAGATCGTAGCTGGGCTCACGGAGAGAGCCAGGTACGGAGGAGGTGCCTACGGTAGAGTTGAAGGCGTTGATCGAGGTCTCAAAGTCGGCTGGATTGGTGAAGAGGTCCCACTCAGTGGGCGGCTGTTGAGGCTGAGCGACTGCCGGCTGCTGATGAGAGGCGAAAGTATCAACGTGGAGCGAGTCCTGCTGCCTATCGCTGGATACGGGATGATGCCAGGTCATATCGGAGGAGAGCATATCGGGGAAGGAGGTAGTAGTGATGATGGAGAAGAGGGGAGGAACGTGCTGCAACGGAAAGTTGGAATACGGACTAAGTAACAAAATAAGCGTCTCGGGTCAATAAGGGCGCGGCGCAATATTGAAAGCTTCTGCCTGACATCACGTAATGTACGCGGTACTCGCCTCTTTTGGGGGTTCACGAACAGGCTAGCCTGAGTCGCAAGTATAAGATGGGATGCGGTGGTTTAGTGTGTATTGAGAGTTGAGGTCGGTGATGAGGGGGATGGGGTTTGATCAAGCGTCGCCCCGCGCTGCACTGCCGTTATATAGCCAAAGCTGGCACGTACTTGACAAGGAGCGCTCCCCTCTCAATACTATTAGTTCCTACCTTCCTCGGGCCCTGCAAGAATCAGACGAGGCACTGAATGCTAGGTCAAACCAACGAGACCCAGTCGGAGTAGGGCTACAAATCCGATAAGGGTCCACAAACTGGTCCCTTTGGGGGGCAAGGACGCAGCAGTGCAGGACCAGGTCTGAGCCCAACTTTACGAGTTATTGTGGCCACAACATTGACCGATAATCCACAGCCTTCCCTCGGTACCCATCACATATTGCCTTTTCCCATCAGATCCGAAGCTTCAGACATCCATCCAAAGTAGCCTGACATCAAACAAACGTGAACACACGCTCGCTGCTCCGCGTCCCAAGGCCTGACTTCCCCTCCCACCCGTATTTCCCTTTTCCGAGGACTTGGGAGTCTCGCCTTCCTCTCCAAGGAGGGGGAGGGGAAGGAAGGGGAGGGGAGGGGCATTTCGCGATAAGCACTTAACACCTCCGTCCATCTCTTTGGCTCTGTCTTGTGGCGAGTATCACCAGTGCCAAAAATCGTTAGCCAAAGCTTCCTCGCCGTCTCAAACACTTCTAGGATGCACGCAACCACCTCTAACCTTGTTGTCTTGTTTTGCGGAGAAGCCATCCATCTGGGGGGGTGAGCTGTTGGACTCGGCTTAGACAACTCCGATGCCATGGCATGTGCAATGCTTCTTCAGAGTGTCACATTGCGATCGACTCTGGTGTGTACGCAAGTTCCTACCACTTTCAGACAGCGCCTACCATTCACCTAAAAAATTAAGAATTTTGAAAATAAAAATAAAAATTCAAAAGCTTCTTTTCTCGGGTGCTGCAACCCGCTTCTTTCTTGGTCCTAAGAACGTGCTCTTGGGAGAATCCCAAGGTAAGAATCAGCCGGGAAAAGGAACCGAAACGCACGGGGGGTTTATCTTCTTCCAGTTCTTCCCTCAACAAGGCCAATTATCGACCCAAATCCGTACTTGGTGATAATTAAAGCGTAGTGCACCGCTCATTCAGCAAAGCCCCCCTTCAAGCAATCGCGCGTTATCAAGCGCTGAGGGGTATACAGGCCCGATGATTGACTGGCATACAGTTGAGACCATATGTTGGCCAAACCGGGCCCGACGGGTCCGTTGCCCGCTCCTCGGCGTCTCGCTCATCAATCAAAGCTATCCAAACGAGAGCTTCTTGATCAATGGAGTCATCGAAATAGAAGCTCGAGTCTCGAGTGTCTAATCTAGCACAGCGTTTAAAAAACCGCCACATACCCTAACTCCAAGTTCCACGAACGCACCCTAACGTCACGAAAAAAAAACAACACTCCAACGTCTCTAACCTGAACAACCTCTCTCTCGTCCCAACAACTTTCATGTGGACTTGGTGTGTCATTTCCATGATCGAACCCTTGGCGAACTTTTGATTCATTGAGGATCGATCTTATGAATCTGGGTCGGTCGTTCTATGCGCCGAGTTTGTGGGTGGCTTGGAGCCACCCAGTGGACTCCAAGCAAAGGTCAAGTTGACATGCTGTCGCAGTCGAACGAACAAGCATCACTCAACCCATACTCAGCCTTGCGTGCTATACAGTCGCGTCCAGAATCAAGACCCCACACTGGGTTTGGGAAATCGTGGTCTTCCACCTACCGTCGGCGGTTTCGTCTATCATGGCCAAAAGAATCCGCGAATGCCTCGTCTCCAACCCTTAATGTCTCACTCACGGCTGGACTGCTCGTTCTCCCCAAAACAAGGTCCCTCCCTGCTGCGCTCTCAACGCGACAGCCTTGCGTCCATTCGATATTTGCTGGGTTTTTTGGGGGATCCCTGGCCGCATCATCGACAAGGTCGTTGGATGAATTAGAAGCATTACGCCGAGTGAGTCTTATATTCTAATTGACGGTTCGGCTTCTTTCTCTCTGACAGTGGGATGATAGCCGCCTGCATCTATAGCACGTCCTCGGGCCAGAATGAACGAAACTTAGGCACGTCGATCAAGTCATCCACGCCATTGGGCTTGAATCGAAAACAATCGAAAACTCAAACCTCAATTTGTGATCCAAACATTATGTAAAGACGCCCATAACCCATACGGTTGGGTTCTATAGTCAACTCTACTCTAGAGTCGAGTCAAGTCCTTCCTTCATCAACGTCGCCCCCCCTCGGAGGTCGTCCATCAAACCTCCTCGCAAGAAGCACCACTAACGCTCGGCTACTTCTCCCCCTTTTCTTTTCCTTTCTTTTCTTTTCTTCGAAAAGGGTCCTTGAGCGAGAAACTCAGATCTGGCCGAAGCAAAGCCTTTCGCGCTGTTGCCAGCGGTTTCCCGGAACTGGACAAAACTTCGAATCTTTGATCGGGGTCGATTAAATTTTCTCTCACCTCGCCCTGCACTAGGTGCGTACCCAACTTCTTTCAGCCCCCATCCACAGGTATACACCAACATCCAGCGTTCAACTCAAGTTCTGGCCCGAGGCCTCTCGAGATATTCACACCTGCCCGCAGACAAAACCTTTAGCCGGTGTCTTAAACCGGCCGCACGATAGGGATTCGTTCCATGCTACCTCAGTCTTGGGTCTCAAATCGGAAACGAAGTGGTTTTGGATTATAGACACCGGTCTCTCGGGGTCGCGCATGTCATTCTGCCCGATTACTGCGGTCCCGGTGGGCCGAGAGCCCCTTTGAGCGACAAAACATGGCGGGGGGGGGAGGGGTGTGGGAGAGCCTGTCAACCTGTTTTGAGGCATTTTATCATCGGACTTTGACTAACGCTCGACATGCAATCCATGCATTGCGTGGAGAAACGGCTCCGCGATGCTTCATGGCATCGGGGCATGGCCATGGTCTCAAATGCGAGTCGCGTTTTCCTAGAGCTTTGCGGCGAAGTGAGCCGCGGAGGTTCAAATGATGTTTAGACTGTGTATGTCCCAAGATGTCGCGCACCGCCATGAGGTGGCTTTCGGCGTAAAGCGCGCCGCGCTGATCAAGTATCACCAGCAACTCGTAGCCGCTTCAGGCATAGTCGATCAACAACTACCCCGTCTCACTCCGCTCGAAGTCTTCAGGCTCTTCCGCGAGTCTTCCTGCCTCCCAGCCATACATTGCGGAACTACGAAACCTACCTCAGTGCGACAAAAAAAAATATTTCAAACCCCGACGCTCGCGCTGCACGCTTCGTTTGAAGTTAATGTCGAATGGGCCAACAGCGGTGAGACACCAGCGTTAGCGAGAGACATGTTGAACTCGCCTCGGCTCTGACGGTTGCGGAAACCTCCAGTGAGTGGTCACTGTCCGGAAAACGCGCGACTCTGCGGTTAGGATGGGCATCACCCGACGTACGATCGCAAAACCCATATTCGGGAACCTTGTGTCCATCCCGACGGCACGGTGTAGGGCCCAATCGGCGCGCTGTCTTGTTTCTTACAACGACCCTTTTCTTGTCTTAAGCCCCGAGGTCTACCGTGTCCAGGGTCTGCTCGGATTCTAGTGTCTGCCCATGGCTTGTTTGACGGCAGGGCACGGCATTATGGGGAGATAGCACCAGCGCCAACGATGCATGACGTCCCGTTTGTGGATTAACCTTGTGGTGTCTAAAGAAACGCACTTACAATTGCCCTGGAATGCGATTGGGGCTGGATCTATGCCTCTCTGGCTCTTTTTAGGGGAATAGATAACAGGTGAGCTTTCTACACAAGATCATAATAGGTTCAATACATCGGGCTAATCTGTTGTGAACGCTCTTGCGTCGGCGGTGATGAACTCGCGCTATCAGACTTCAAAAAAAAAAAAAGCTACTAAGACGTAAAACGAAAAGTTAATGCGCTATCAGGTCCCATCAACAACGAAACCGGGCCCGTCTGGCAATATCAAAGTCAAGGAGCGGTCTCATCTCTTATCGCTGGACAAGGCCTCCATGCCTGGCAGCGCCAGCCCATTACGAGGCAGCGTTCCCGCCCAGACATCCAATCCGTACATTAGGCTCATTTCCCACCTGGCTCATGGAGCTTCCTTCGATGGCCCCTGTGACCAAGAGTAGGTGGCCGCGCTTTTTTTCTTCATGTATTCATTGGCTGAGAGAGAGAGCCAAGTCCCTTTGCGGGGCAAGGCGTCCTCGAAGAAGGCAGGTCAACGAACACTTTTTTTTGAGAACCTCCTGGGGCAAAAGATGCGCGTGCCAAAGACTGATGATGAACCATCAACGTCTGATTTATTGCTCCGTACTTTGATGGCTTGTGAAAACTCGGTGTCTCAGATCCGTCCCGTGCATCTCTCCTACTCCAATCGCCGCTCGTTGCTACCAGAGCCAAAAGTTGGACGGCCTCTGAGTTTGACCCCTCGCAGAGGCATGGAAGCCAGCTGTCTCGCTTGGCACTCGTCTCGTCACCTTTGACGACTGATCGACAACATGCACAGTCGCCCAGCTAGCAAAGCCTGATCCGAAGGTTTTCGCCACTTGAAGCCCCACCTTGCAGAAGTGCGCCACCTGGTCTACACCCGTTCTCACCTCATCTAGGCCTGCTATCCCTGGTCGTACATACTATCCATCTCGATTCGACCAGGTCCTCGATCTGTACGGCGTGCCGCCATTATTATCGTCCCTAAGTTGTCAGCCTTTGCAGACGTGCCCAAGATGAACACGAGGGGAAGTGTTCCAGCCTACGGATCCTTGTTGACAACATCACCGTTACTCTAGTCCCATGCTATACCTATGATGCCGGCAGCGTTTTGCATTACTAAGGACAAATCTTGGGTGGTGCTTACAGAACACGGTGGGGACGGTGTATTACTCCGTTCAGTGTTCAAACTTCGACTCTGCTTTCCCAGAAGCCCTAGGAACATTGGCCTTCTATTCACCGAGCTTGGACACGAACCATCCCTGCTCCTATCGGTCATGTAAAATTTGGATGCAGCTTTTTGGATTGAACACCGGCTCTGAACAATGCACCCACCGCGAGCCCCACAGCAAGTTGACGTTCTAGCGAGGATAGTTGTCCTCCATCGATCCTCATCCACATGTGGACTTTGTAAAACAAGGTCAGCAACGAATTGTGATTCCGCCTCGACTCCATAACGCCTCTACCCCGCAGCTCCTTTTGTTGTTGCATGGCGGTATCCTAAAATCCGGCGAGGTTATGCTCTATCCATCGTAACCCCTAGAGTTAACCCATCTGGACTAGGGAAGGGTCATCTATCACCCATTCCGGGGTTGAAACACTCCCTCCGATGCGCCCGGAGCTTTGGTCGCAATCCCCGCCGACTGGAACACCGAATATTTAACCGCTTGGCACCGTAGCAGCCACAGGACGACTCAAGCATCAGATTCTAGATCTCTCATCTCATCACCTCGCCTTTTGACCCTCAATTCTTTAATCGCGCTCTCTGCCAATGTAGGAGTGCCTGTGGCAAGAGTGGGAATCAAGAGAATGAACATCTACGCCAGTGAAGTGAGCCTCGATTGGCTTTGCATAGCTATTCAGAACCACAGCGCTTAAAGTTCTCCTCATTCAACTTCCTGGGTTGGATCGACGTCGATTTTGTCCACGCTCCCCCCAAGGGTGTGGTGCTGGAGTGGCTCTCGGCCTGTTTGCTTTCACCCACGGCGCGGCCGAATTTCTTTCCCCTGCCCTACTGGACGTGTTCTTTGCACGCGAGCAGTCACCCACCTCATGTTTGATAGTTTCTTTTGCACACTCGATTCGTCAATGCTCTCGATGGTGACCAATTTTTGCGGCGTTCTCATGAAATTTCCTCCTTCTCTACACTGGCCAGAGGAGAGGGGCATGATGACTTTCGGTCTCGCAAACCACCCTGAACCTTACATCAGGAGATCTGACACCTTTGAACGCCTGGCCATACACTCTGCACCGTCATAGCCTTACCCAGTCTCAATTACGAGGCCTGCACCGTACCACGCGGAGCGCCCATCAACGTGTGCACCTTGAAGATGTGGCAGTGGAAGGTGACTACAGTCAACGTACAGCGGCTTGGCAGCTGTTCAAAACACCCGTGGCTCTTCTTTTGGCATGTATCCATCTCGTCCGGTATCGCCAAGGGACTTAACTCAGAAGCGAGAACGCCCTCCCCCATATGGAATCCACTATGGAAGAGTGAAACAGAAGCTTGCTTGTAAGCCATGGATTTTAGTAATCATCCCCGAGGTGTATATCGTGTAACTTAGCCTTCAAGCACGAAACTTGGCTAGTAGTGGTTTCATGAAAAGCAAGGAGGTAGAGCACATACTGTATAGCTTCCGTGCCACAAGATGAATCCAGCGAACGCGTGTGTACAACGGGTCGCGGCTCGTGTCACGCAAGAAGGCCATGTAAACGTGAGCTTCTGAGCCCTTGTCGCGATTATGATGCTTATCTGTCACCGATAGCCCCAACGGTCAGTACAAGCGCAACATGGGGATCGAGCCCCCAAAAGAACGGCTAGGATGGACGTATGTAGAGCTTCCTCAGTTGACCTCGACTATCTTGAGCCAATCTGCTCCGCAGAGTTGAGGAGGGTTGAATAGGGTGGATCGTGTAGACAGGAGGCAGGATTTACATGCGGAGCACCTGGAGGTGGGAGAACCGGAAATGTGGCTATGCGAGGCTAAACACCTTGAAATCCAACTGGCCTGTCCTTCCTGTGCCCAGATCGTGGATACTCCGTCCTGCAGGGAAGCACGAGACTGAGCGGGCGAGCAGGGCCGGTCACTCCGAGGGGGCGAGAGATACCAGTAGTAAGATGATTTCCAACGATTGAACCAGTTGTATGGAGTAGCAGTGATGGGATAGGTAAGTTCCAAGGTCAAGTGGGTGGCCGTCCATACCCTGAAATAGTCTCTCTCGAAGAGGAAGGATCAGAATCATTTGGAGGGGATGAAAGTGATAGCACCAATGCTTCCAGGTGGGTAGCTCTCTCTCTAAAGACGGCGTAAGATGGCCGCATTGTTCATACTGACAAGAAGTGGTCATATGGACTTTGTCAATGCCAGTCTTTGCGGCATTTTTTACTCCAGCGAGGCATGGTGATCTCTGAGTAGACACCGACGGCGACACGAAAGTCCGACAAACGATCTCCAGTCTGTACCATCCAGTCCGAGCTGAATATCTGTATCTCAAGAATCATCTTGATTGGATCTAATGCGACGTTTCCAACCCAATACACCAGCGCGTATGCGTCTTTGGTACATAATACTACGATGCGCCTCGACCAAATATTCATATCTTGCTCTCCCATCATGACCACAAAATCGCTGGGCCGCTCATATATCCGGGGTATCTATGAAATTCCATTCAGTATATTCAGCACAAGATATTTTTGGCATCGGATCTTATGGCCAGAAATTTACCTATCTGCTGGGGATGCTCGTCGGTTTCCCGGCCCCCCGCAAGGACGGAGAACGCAATCACCTTTGCGTCTCAATTTTGCACTTTAAAAAAAATGTTCTTGGAAGTTTTGAGTTTGGAAAGTTCGTCCCGTACCTTAAAGGAGCTGGATCGTGCATTGCAATTCACCCACGTCAGCTCGTACATTGCGCCAGTCGTACCACTCTTCTGAATCCATCGCTTTGGCTACCTTACATCCACGAATCTAAAGGCTTTGAGCCCCTTTATGCTACCTCCTATTTACATATCTCTCAACACAGACTGGTTTGTGAATGATGTGCCTTGGCAGCCGCTTGTCAGCGCAGCACAGGAACGGTCTCTTCCTCCGTTCTATCGGGCCTTTAAAACCCTTGCAGCCTTATTCTTGATCAATGGTAACGTTTTGTGCTTCTAGTGCGAGAACAGGCCAGGAAGCCTGTGGCCTGCAGATCACCAGGAACGAGCCAAATGTGGCAATGAAAAGAACGTGCGCATATCAGCCGTGTTCTGGCAGATGGTAGTGCCGGTGTTCTATGCGTTGCGGTTCTAGCCGATTCTATCCAAACCGACAGCTTCCGTGGGTGTGAGACTTACTGCATGCAGACTGCTGGCTGGATTTCCTCTATTAATCCTGCCTTTTGGCTTTCCAAAATCTGTGAGTCCCACCTGCAGACTCAAAGAGAAGCTGTCTGATGTGGGCTCATAGATGACGTGACAGTCCATCCTCTTCCGTGGTCTGCGGATCATTGAAGCGACTGAGACGCCGACTGTTGCTTGAGGGGTATGGCTCATCCTGGATACCCTGTTCAGCAACAATCCCATTCACTAATCGCCCTAAACCACCATAATCCGCTGATATTTTGTTAGGCTGATGCTGCCGCTGGTGGAGGGAAGGATCATTGGGGGACCTGTGTATAGTTCGCTAACGATGGTCGCACGCCAAACACGACCTCTCTCATGGCTACTTCCCACAACCAATACTGCCTCATCTGTAGGTGAGATATTCTCTCATGGTGATGCTACAATAGCATTCTGTCGATCTACATGAAGCTTCCGGATTTCTGATCCTGCAGAAGCCAGTGCAAGGAAACTCGGTTGGAAAATGCTCCGCGCTAGAAGAAACTTCTCATCAAAAATGGAGTCCTCAAGGTAATCAATTGGGATTTTGAAGTTTCCATACACCTCTGAATCAGTATAGCTTGACATGACGGCTGAGTGGGAATTGATGGCCCCTATTCGCTTGAACATCTACGATCAACTCCTTGCTAACCCTGAGGGCTTGAAGCTGATAACAACGTCCTTCCAGTATACGCCTGGGGAGGAAAGATACCGATGGCGTCCTCCACATCCCCACCACGTCGAAAGACACCCAACGATATAGGAAAAGACAATAATCTGGCGCAATGGACGAGTGAAATTCGCAAGGTACGGGCCAAGCTTCTTCTCAAATCGATGTTTATCTGACTGACTCCGTACTTGAAAGATGCAGACAGAGGTAGACATGGAGGTAAGCTGGTGAAGGTTGCCAAGCTTTACAAGACCCGCTGAATACATGCGGGCTAGGCAGAAGAGGAGGCGAGACGCCTCGAACACGTAAGTGTTGGAAATAAGATAATCTAGATTATCATCTTACTCCTTCTACAGGAGATCGCAGCATCCAGAATAGAGCGAGAGAAGAGGAGGGCGAATAACAGGAGGAGCGCTGAACCTCCTGAGCAGACCAAATCTTCAGTTGCGGGTGAGCGTTCAATCCAGAGGTGTAATTGCAATGCAGACCAATAACCCCCAACGCGCGCAATCAGCGCGAACCTTCGAAGAAAACAAAGCTTCGGACCTTACGAACATCGCCGACCGCCAGAGAGACCAGAAGGAAGCATTCATCAAGCTTCATGAGGAAGAGGCGACATCTGCCACCCCGTCCACTCGGTGTGTGAGATTTACATTCTACATCCGTTTATTGAGGGCTGATTCATGCCACATCTAGACCAACAATGTCTATAAAGGCATCATCAATGCCTACATCGCTTGCATCTATCATCGGAGGGACTGCTACTGGGCCCCGACTGAACAAACACGCCCCGCAAACGAATGCCCACGACCCTTCCCAATTTGCCGCGTCTCAACGAAGCGACGGGCCATCCGCGACAGCTAGACTGATCGGCGTATCCTCTGGCGTCCCACTTCCAGGTCTCCAAGGATCATCGAATTCGGCGAGCGCTGGACCTAGTAGCCGTTCCTCTGCTAGCCAAACCCCTATACAATCGACACCATCCCGACCGAGCCCTCTTACCATATCTAGTGCAATGACTGCGCTCCAGAATATTGACTCGGGAAGCCTACCCCAGACACCAAAGTCTGCAACCTCCGTGATCCCAATCTCTGCCCCGCAACAGTTCATTCCTCCTCTGGCCGCCGTATCATCGCCAATCCCACCCTTAAAGCCCTCTACTAAGCCCTCCATTCCAGTGGGCCCTGCTTATTTTCGTGCGGGAGAGACGAAACAAGCTCCTCAACCCATTAGTCCGCCCAGGGTTGCTCAACCTCCTTCCCTCGCACGACCTGTACAGCCGTCGCCTTCCACCCCACAGCTCCCAATCTCCCAGAGTGTAAAGGCGTCCCCAGCCTTCCTTCGCGCTCTGCCTCCAAAAGATCTCACTCCGAGCTTGACAAGGCTGCAAGGCCGAGGCATTGTATCACAGCGAGTGCAACTCGCGGGGTCGACTCCGACATCACAAATCAGCTCCCTGTCAAAAAGTGGTGGCATCAGTCCCAGTTCCGGTGGCAGTGGTAGAAAGCTGGACGTTCTCAGCCGCTGGCCAGCGGCTTCAGTGAGCCCTAACCCAGGAACAGACTCTCGTCCAAAGGCAACGGCGAGTCCAGGGCCAAATAAGATCTCATTCAATGGGTTCGTGAAGAGTACGCCTCCTGCTACTCCACCTCCATCTCTGCCGTCTTCCACCTCTGCCGCATTACCATCCACACCGCCCATTGCGTCTGTTTCAACTCCACAAGTTCCCCCAACGTTACCGACGCTCTCTCGCCAGACCTCTCCTGGAATGGTATTTGCTCTGCCTGGGTTGTCTACAGGTAAATCGGGTCCAACCATGCCTCGAAACCAGCATGTCACAAGCACAGAACAGGGATGGCCGGCACCACGTGCGATGGCCTTCGCGCTTCCAGGTATGGCGCTTGGAAAGGCTCCGCCGAGTGCGCCTCAGGATGATGAGCCATCCTCAAGCCAAGCGGCGAGTCAAGATTCACCAGGATCTACTGTCAATCAACCAGCACATTTGACTCACGTAAGCTGCTTTGCGCCATTCTCATCACCAAACAGCGCGTTGACACTCGAAATCCATGCTTTATACGTAGCTTACCAGGGACAGGGCGCGCAAGCCGAGGAAAACGCAAGGAAGCGCATTGCGAGCGACTCCAGCTGGGCCCTCTGAGGTGGCGCCTAATGCTATACCAGTAACTGAGTCACAAACTATAGCGAATTCCACTGCAGCGTTTAGAACCGCGATGGCAATTAGCCCTAACTCAAAGCTCCAGCACAATCTCGGGGAGGATAAAGTCACCGCGTCGCCGCCTCGCGTTCTCTCTCAACCTCCCGTCTTCCTCACTGCAACTGATAGGCCGTCACTCGAATCCTTTGGGCCTTCTACTGCAGAGGAGGTACTCATGACGACTCCATCGACCAAAGAATCGGCGGGTCTGAACGCTAGTGTATCGCAAGCCGGTGAAGCGCTAGAAACCGGCCTTTCAGAGATGCACTCGTCATCACCAGTCAGAGTCCGTACATTGCCTGGATTATCGACAGTAGATACGAGCTTTATAGCATCCGATGGAGCAGGAACTTCTCGTCGGCGCACCGTCATGGAGATTGCACAGGGCATGTCGGCACTATCGATGGCACAGGATGCTCCCCCGAATGTTGAGTCGGTCCTGACATCTGAAGCACCGGAGGAACAGACCCCACCAAAGGTCGATGTTCGGTCTGCCATTGCGTCCTGGGGCAAGCCGGCAGCATCTGTGACAGCTGAGAGGCATGAGGGCTCGCCAGAAATCACTCCCAAACGGGAGCCCCCGGTGGATGTGAGAACAGCTGTCGCTAGCTGGGCGCGGAGTGACACCAAGGAGCCATCCAACATGCCTCAGATCTCGAAGCCCCCCAGTGGCCCTATCCCGCGCACTGCATCGCCTTCGCAACGAGATCCTGTCAAAGCTGAGCGTCGTCGGTCGAACCTTCACGACAAGTACGCCTCAATGATTCTCCCTTCATTAGTGGAAGAAAAGACACCAGCTCCGACGCCGTTCGGATCGATCGCCCGGAGAGATGGGTCGGCAACTACAATGGTTGACGATACAGAAACCGAGGCTCAGGTCTTACCGACCGAAGCCCCGAAACGACCACCCTCTGCATTCATTATGCATCAAGCATTATTGGAACACAAGGCTCTAATCGAAGTCACGGAGCCATCTCCTGCACCGAGTCCAGCCCCATTCGACACCACAGAGCTTCTCCCTGAACCAGCGGAAGATTTGGTAGAAATTTGTGAGCACAGCAACCGCAAACATTGACGATCCGCTGAGCCATATCTATTATAGCTGTGTCTAGCGATCCTGCCAACCGGCATTTTGACATAAATGACCTACCTCACTCGGAGCGTCGTTTAGTACTTCCACCTAACTCAGAGACTATCTCAGTTGAAGTGTTACAGGTCACTGGCAAATTGGCCTCAGCCGTCAGCACCGATCCTCACATCTTCTACGATGTCGAGGTACGGGCTATCGTACATAGGTACAAGTCGGGTGGTCTTGTCTCAATGAGGGTATACGGTTGGCGTGGACGTCAAGCGGAGGTTGGACCGTCAGAAGCTAAAAAGTTGGGAGAGCTTGCCACCCGTTTCGGGACGTCATTGGTATGTGAAGTGTGATATTTGTGCACAACCCTCTTGATTTATTGATCCATTCCCCAGATCCCTTGCATACAAGGAAGCGAACCTAACGAACTCGTTACTCTTCTTGGCGGAGTGCTGATTACAAGACAGGTATGATCTTTTTTGACTTTTCTTATCCAGCTCGCTGAGTGTGTGTCCCAGGGACCTGGAGCCCATTGGACAAAGGACAACACCTCAATGCACTGTGTCCGTGCGGTCAATGACGTAGTGTTCATTGACCAAGTTGAACCCGTAAGAACAGTCGATCACGCTATTCTCCCTTAGATCTCATAATTGTATATTTAGGACCGAAAGAATTTGTGTTCAGCGTTCTCATATGTTGCCACCCTTTTGGACAACGTCTATATCTTCCATGGCAAAGGGGCGACCGCTCCAGAGCGTTCGGAAGCAACGAAATACGCTCTGTCACTGTTGTCGGATGGCGCATCCCCCATTGAATTCGAAGAAGGCGCTGAAGACGAGATGTTTTCTATGATTCTTGGTGATGATACACATGCAATGGCCGACTTCTGGAAGTACAGGAGCGTCGGTGGCAAACGCGCGGCTGATCTGTTCCGTATAGACGCTCAAGCAGATGCGCCGGTGAGCACACCTCAACACTTCTCTTGACCAATTCAATTCACTCGTCGATATGGCTTTAGGTCCAGCGATTAGATGAAGTCGCCGCGGAGTCAATTGATCCTTCCGCCGTTTTCGTCTTGGATGGCGTCTTTGAAGTGTTTGTGATTGTGGGAGCAGACGCTCGACAGCAGCGCCAGGACATCCACCTTGGGCTTTCTGTTGCACGTGTAAGGCATCGTCGAATCGTCGATCTACGAAAATGTTCTGACTTGCGTATCATCAGCAATTGGGAACCCATCATGCACCTATGCTGCCATTCGACCCCCCTGTCCATGTATTGATTCTTCCCAGTCAGGTTCCCCTTGATCTACGTGTGGGTCACGTTCGCTACATGGACGATTATTTGCTTGTAAGCTATGCTGTCACTTCGAAGGCGAAATACAATAATAATGCTGATAAATCCATGCTGCAGAACGGTGGGGAGATACCGGATCATATGAACCTCATATCAGCGCAAGAAGCGACGGAACAGCTATCAAGAACGTCCTGGCCCAAGTCAATGTTGAATGATCTGGCGTTCCTGCCGCTCGGTGTCTCTCCAGATGACCTCCCTGAACTTGTAATTTAAGTAATGGTTCTTGCTATTTGTTTTGCTGTTGACAGATCGAGCCGCCAATGCAACGACCCCTAATTTCTACTTGAAACATCGGGCTCGATCACATTTCAATCCCGACCGTCCTGCTACTTGCCAAAGCGCTACTACTAAAGCCTCATCTGGGCTGTAGAACGTTCAGAAAACATCTACGAAGCTCCAAGGCTAAGCTGATTGTTTGTACTCGGATTTGACTTGCTGGTGCAGGACCACCATCAGCGCTGAAGCAACGTGCCCTCCAAGCATCATCGAGGGTCCGCACCGGTTTGTTGCACCTCTTTTCTTACTTGACACCCAAACCAGTAATCGCTCTCGATGAGTCTCGCTCCGCCTACTCGACCTCTGCCAACCTCGCCATCCAGTCGCAGCTCTGATCTTTCCTCCCGCCCCAGCACGACGCGCACATCTTCGCCTCGCAGACATGACAAATCAAATGCAGATAGCAAGACGCTGAGGAGCTCTGAGGACAGTTTGGATCCCACCAAGAGGGAGCACGAACGAAAACAAGCCCTAGAACGTGTCTCAGGAGGGCAGAGTAATGGAAGCGCGAAGTCAGTAGCGGGGCGATCAGGGCACCGGAATTCTGTGCAAGGAGGAACTGGTGGGTTTCACATCCAAATCAATGACGTTCCCGAACCGGCTCCTCCCGAGTGGGGCGCTAACTTCTGGGTTACTATCATGGATCCAACGGTCTGTCGACTCTTGAGTAGTTGATAGGGAGCAATTTATTTATTACCTAATTTTATTCAATAATAGACCCAAGCCATTTTTTATGCTTGCCCTTCGACAGGGCAGACTTCGTACGTCCAGTGTTTGGTTTATGGTCCGGATAGAGCTAATTTCTGGATTCTATGACTTCAAAGCTGGGAACCCCCAACGGAAACCTTCTTGATGCCATTGGACGACAGCGGGCATTGGTGGGAACTCAGTGACGACTCTCGTGGCGGAACACCGTATTACTACCATACCAAGACGGGGGAGACTCAATGGATAAGACCCGAAGGCTTCGTGATTCCTCTCGGTATTATTCAGACCACAACAGCTCTAGGCCGCCGCCTCTCACAGACTACTTTTGGTCGCACCTCTACGTATCGCAACTCTATCTCATCCAACGCAGCGGACAACCGCATCATCAGTAACCGAAGATCTCGTTCTTATGGAGACCCAGGGAAAGGCGCCGGGATTCCTGAAGAAGACCTGGAGTCTCCAACGGGGAGCAGACCTCGAAGAGGGTCCAGCGAATCATCTCGTAGTCTCACCTCCCCCCCACTAACTAAAAGTGCCTACGTGCACGGGCTTCACGCAGAACCACTTTCAACAATTCCCGCCTCACCAGAAGCCACATCCGTCAGTGGATCGAAGGTCAGCAAAGGCCCTCATGAAACGTCCGAGACTAGTGGCTCTGGCAGTGGCACAGAAGAAGCAGTAATAGGGCGTTCGGACACTCCCAGCCCAGCGCGCCCGCTTCTTACACACTCACAGTCGTCACCAGCGATGGTCTCCAAAGGATCTCCGCCACAGTCACTCCGTGGTGCGGCAGAAGCGTTGGCATGGTCTGCCCGGGAAGATCAACGGGATTTAACAAGGCGCCCATCCAGTCCCATTACACGATCGGCTACGCCGCCTGCAACCGGGGTTAAAACAAAGGGTATACGGTTTCCTGAGCAGTCACCGGTTCAGAGAGCGAGAGATTCGATGCATCCCACGTCACCAAAGCGGCCTTTGCCTGTCCCGGCACTTCAGGAGGGGTTAAGCCTGCCAAGGAGATCACGACACGACACTGAACTCTCCGCTGCATCAAATGCAAGTGGAAAAGATATCGGTGACCCCACGCCGGACCCGGGTGCGTGTCTGGACAACATCACGTTTTACTGCGACTGATCCTCTCTTTAAATAAAGACGCAACCTACAGAATGAGTCCGTTGAAGGCGCTGTCAGGAAAACCGATACTTCTTCAACAAGATGACCCGCAGATACCATTGGCTCGACTGAGTACTGGGTATGGTACCGCATTACTATGGTTGCTTGCAGGATATTCTCATACCTGGAAATTTCTTAGCGATCACAAAATTCTGCCTCGATCCCTTGCAGAAGACATCCAGCAATTCGCTGTGGAAGACTTTGCGAAACGCTATTTTAACACCCATCGCACTGGCCTCATCTTCAAACGTCGAGTACCTGTGGAGAAGATGATGTCCTGGCAAAAGGGACCGCTTCAGGCCCCCCTCCTTGTGCTCAATAGATCGCTTCATAAAGATGCGGTGAAAGCCTTCAGAGTTATTCAGAGAGTGATGGGCGATCGCGAGAAGGAGAAAGTGAACAGTTCGAAAAGTACTGATTCCACCACCAGCTCATCCGGTGTAGGGAAGGAAACCTACGGGATTGGCAGCGTTTTGGAAGAAGAGCGGTGGATGTTAGGTGAAGGTCTAACACATGGCGAGCTGAGGGATGAGATTTACTGCCAAGTGATCAAACAATTGACCGGTAACCCCAATCCGTGAGTGAATGTCTACCTTTCTTGTCACGCTATTGGACCGTGACTGATGTCTTTGGTGGATAGCGAAAGCATATTCCATGGATGGCGTAAGCTTCCCCCCCCCCCTCTCGCTCTGTCCAATCTTGCTGACTAACACACCTCTCTGTGTCTGTATCACAGAACTCATGTGCGTTCTTCTCACAACGTTCCCTCCGTCCAAGAATCTCGAAGCGTATGCGCGGAAGTTCATGCAGGAGCATCTTAACGATACGGAGGGCCGTGTGGACATAATGGCCAAGTACTGCGTCTCTCGCCTGAGTGTCATCTCAAAGAAGGGCCCGAAAGGGAAATCTCCAACAGTTCAAGAGATTGAGGCGGCAGCAGACGCAGCATTCAACCCGTCAACGTTTGGCGAGTCCCTGGAGGCAATCATGCGCTTGCAACTGCGGACGTATCCGGACAGCAAGGTACCAATCATCCTGCCGTTCCTCGCAGACTCCATCATCGCACTCGGAGGTACCAAGCGAGAAGGCATCTTCAGAATCCCCGGAGACGCCGACACTGTTTCAGAGTTGAAAGCGCGGATCGACAAAGGCCACTATAACATGCAGGGAATCGATGATCCTCATGTCCCCGCATCGCTTCTGAAGATGTGGTTCAGGGAGTTGCAAGAGCCCGTCATACCCTTTGACATGTACAACGACTGCGTCGCATCAGCGGAGCACCCAGAAGAGATCGTCATGATCGTCAAGAGGATGTCGACAATGAACAAGAGAGTGCTGATCTTCGTGATTAGCTTCTTGCAATGCTTCTTGCCGGACCATATTTCGGCGGTAACCAAGATGAACAGGTGCGACAACAGGAATGAATTATTGATGCGACGCTTAACTAAGCTGTTTTCTGTGTAGTCCAAACCTCGCATTAGTGATGGCCCCCAATCTGCTGCGGTGTAATTCAGACTCCCTGGCCGTGGTGTTCAACAACTCAAGGTCTGTTCAGTGTCTCTTGGCCGTATGATCTTGCAACTCAGGTTGCGATCCTTTGCGTAGATTTGAACACACGTTCGTTCATAACTTGCTTCTCCACCTCAAGTGTCACAGAATCGATCCAGATTACGTCCCGACACATGGGATGGGGGCCGGAAACCCTTCGGGGGCTAGCACAAAGCGTTCAAAGTCATTTGCACGTCGAGATCTGTGAACGACGTTGAATCAGAGTTGCTGGCTGTGCCCCGTTTTCATTTGATTTCCCAAAAGAATTGAAGCTGCTTTGTGTATATAGTCATTCATAGAAATGTATGCGGACAAGACGCCCGACCTCACAAGAATTGCACGGTGGTGTTGGGCCAGCTATCCACCCCATCGTTGAAGAAATTCCATTATTGTGAAGGGTCCGCCCCTTGCCTTTCCGTCTTTATGCCTGGGCACGCTTGGCAAGTCGGTCGATCTCATACAAGTCGCCTGAAGCACTCTCCGTCATCATTTTCCCCAGCGGCGACTCGATGATCTTTTGCGCCAGTTCTCTAATCCTCGTGTCTGGTTCCACCCCGTTCACTTTCATCTCCCGCAGCGCATTAGCCACCCCTCTAAGGTCCTTGAAGCACGTCCAGAGAGTGATCAGGAGCTGGTGATACGCCGGCGTTTTGCATCCACAGACATAAGACGCTACGCTTCGATGCCTGACGTGGTCGAATACTGCCAAGGCGAGATGGGGATCCCGGTAACGGTCGCGAAAGGTGCTCATCAGCGAGCCAATAATGTGTGAGTAGGCCTCGAGCTCCGCTGTTATGTCATCCCGATCCGCTCGCTGAGGGAACGATGGCAACCTCTTGAGGGACTCGATCTCTTCTTGTCGCGCAAAAAGGTCGGCCGTCCATCGGATAAGTTGCTGATCATCCTGGAGCCCGTCTATATCCGCCCTCTTCTTAGCTAGTATGGTCTTCATAGTTGCGGTCTGTGCCTTTTGAAGTTGTTCGTTGTGCGCTTCGGCGCGTTTCGCGAACTCATCGAAGAAGTTGGTCTGGGGTCTGGTCGCCTGTTGCTCGGTGTGACCGGCTTTGGGACGTGGGGTACTGTTCGGGAAAAGGAAGTTGTACATCACGGACACAGCCTGTGACTGATTGCTGGTAAGTGTTGGACGAGACTCCTTGCGGTCTGACGATGGCCGCCGTTTCTCAGTATGCGAAGCCTTCCAATGGGGTTGTGCTTTACTGGAGAGGGGACTCTGCCTTGATAATATAGTATCAGCTCAGTTCTGAGCTAGAAGAAGTCCCCAAGAAGACTCACGAGGCGAATGACGTAGACGCAAAATTGGGGGAACTGGCCAGGACGGAACTTCGCCTAGCGGTTGCTACTCAAAATGTCAGGTTAGTTGAAGCCCTGCGTTACACCTACACCACACTCACCACCTCTACGATAGCAAATCGTGCCCCTCATGGCAGCAGAGTTAAAACTCATCCTCACGTGTGTTGTGCAATGGTCTCACAGAGACCAAGAATGGATTTAGTAAGGGTCCCCGTAGAACGCCGAAAACTCCGGGATTTAGCAGAACAACCACTGAACCTGCCCCCTTGGTCCCACCTCAGCGCCGAGTCTCAACGGTATTGATCCAGCCATTGAAGCCTCTGATCCATACCAAGGGGTGTACCGAAGTCTGCCTCATTAGCGGCTCACCTGTAGTGAGATCTCCCTCGCAGTTCTCACTACTCCATTATTCCGATCTCGTTGGCTTCGCCTGCCATGGCAAGTTTCGTTTGCCAGCAATGTAAACAGGTGAAGCCAAATCGCATACATCCTCTTATAGCACTGATACCCAAATCATGATAAGCCATTACAACTCGATCCGTCTCTCACCGACCTCCCACAATCTGCATACGACATGGTCAACGCATCTCTCCCAAGACACTTGGCCGGAGCCAGTGGCAGCCGAACATCTGGAATCTCGCTTGATCAGCATCTTTCGAGGATGAATGTGCCACCAGACGTTTTGTCCGCTGTACAACACAGGCCTCATGCATCTTCGAGGCTGAAAACGAGCCCAATGGCGCATAGAGCACCGGCAGATTCATTTGTCCTCCTCCAGGATAGTGTATATGGGTCTATGCCGAACACGCCTACCTCCGTGAAGAGGATGCAGCCATCTCGGAATCCATCTAGTGTCGCTCGCTCACCGCCTATGAACGTGAATAAACTCGGCACCCAAGGCAAGCCGCCGGCTGGGTCATCTGGCAGGGCGTCCTCATCACCGACGCCTCAACGACCCCGACTTGCGTCAAACGCCACTACTCCTGTACACAGATCTTCTCAATCCGTGGACGCCTCCGAACCATCCACTCCGAAATCACCAACCATGAAGAAGATCGCCGCGGAGGCGCCACCACCTCCTCGAGCCTCCCCTCATAAACTCTCTGCTGCTAGGTTGTTTTCGCTCCTCTCTTCGCGGACAGAGTTGGATCACCCTTTGTGTGCAGAATGCACGCATGTTCTTTTGGAGAGTTTGCACCGACAGCTGGAGGAGACGAAAAAGGAGCGAGACGGATATATAGCATTCGACAGGGATGTGAAACGGCAGAAGGAAGCAGCCAGTGCTGAAGGGGCTGGTGATGAGAAGGAAGCGTTAAGGAAAATCGAGCAAGTGGGTTTCCAACTCTCTATCAACACTCAAGGCTGTGCCTCAAAAACCCAGGCTAACCCACTGCTTTAGCTACGACTAAGCGAGGTCGAAGCCATCAAGAGATTGCGCTCCATGGAAGAAGAAGAGGGTACGCTCTGTGAGGAACTTGCACAACTTGAGCGAGAAGAACGAGCTCTCGAGGAAGAGGAAGCAGAGTGAGCATGTCCTACGTCATTTCACGTATTCATCATCTCTAACCACCGCCTCGAATAAGATTTTGGACAGCATACTCGGATGCGTCCCTTACTTCTACTAAGCTGCGAGATCAGCTAACGTCGATGGAGCACGCCTACGCTGCCAACTCATTGGAGCTAGCCAAGCTCAGTCGGACGAATGTTTACAACGACGCATTCTGCATTGGGCATGACGGAGTCTTTGGAACAATCAATGGCCTGCGACTTGGAAGAGTACCTGGAATTACAGTGGAGTGGTCGGAAATTAATGCGGCCTGGGGTATGACGTTGCTTCTACTGAGCACAATCGCACGAAAGGTTGGATATGTCTTTGATAGGTGAGTTTTTTTTTCCGCAGCAGATTATTTGCAGCGTGTAGTGACTGCTTGCGGTCAGTTGGCGATTGGTCCCCATGGGATCTTTCTCGCGAATCGAGCGGATAAATGGAGACAAGTCATCGTATGAGTTGTGAGTTTACAGATATTGCTCACTTTGGCCTTCGCGGCGCTCAATCTATACTTTCCAAGGTATGGTTCTGGCGATATCGCACTAGGGCGTCTATTTCATGATCGACGCTTCGACACAGCCATGGTTGCTTTCCTGGATTGCCTTCGCCAACTCATGGAATACGCTCAAAGTCAGGATCCGCAGGTCGAGTTCCCACAGCAGTGAGTCTCCTTTTGCATCTTGGTTACGTACATGGGGGATGAAGCCAAAAACCCCTTGTCTTATTAGGGTTTCCAAAGACAAGATTGGCGAGGCTTCCATACGGCACCAATTCGGGCAGGAGGAGGCGTGGACAAGAGCACTCAGACACGTCTTATTAGCACTGAAGCTCCTGCTCAAATGGGCGACAAACGGGTAGCAGACAGGCATCTCACGCGTGTAAAGCACGTTTTGCCAGGTGCCGGTCGTTATATCTCCGTCGGGGCTAAGACCAAATGAGAATTTGTACACGGCTTATGTCATATATCAATGCCTTCTGCTTCCTTCGGGCTCCACGCCCCTCCCTCTGAGTTGACCTTGGAAGATATCCACTACCATCTTAATGAGTCTCCCTACTTGGCTCTTCCCAAACCTACCGGAGCCAACGAATATCGTAATCAGTGTGATGGAACCAACGAGCACGCTCGCGAGCGCTCCGGCCATGACCTCTGTGGCCGTGAGTTCGGGCAGCGGTGGAGGTGGTGGGCTTGGGAGCAGCAGCCTCTATCTCTTCACATTTCTGATTACCCTTATATTATGTGAGTGGGCATTGGATTGTTCCTCTATAGTGACGCACGAGCTTCATTCCCTTGGACAATGATACAGTATTGATCGTGAGCTCCGCGGTGGTCTTCCGATCGTTCTTCCTCAGGAGGCAGTTCAGGAGGCGGATGGAGGAAGCCATTGCTGCAGGGGTGTTATTACCCGATGGTCAACTTCCGCCCGAATGGGGCGGCCCACGACAGAGGGACTTTGGAGAGAAACCATCGATGTGGCAGGTCTCACTCGGTGACCTCGACGTCCCGCGCACCCTCCAAAAGTGGCAAGGCCTCACAGTGAGTAATATATCTTCTTGATATCTATGCAGTTCGCGATTGCTGGATATTTACGATTTCGGTTTCGTAATGTCATGCGTGAATGTTAGCCCGTTTCCGCGACTATCTACCGCCCAAACGCTATCTCCCCTCGATCGCAACGGTGGAATCCAGTACGCTCTGGGCGTGCCTTGGGACTACTGCACTTCTTCCGGACACATATCGCTCTAGGGGATGATGGCCTTGACGTGATGAACCTTCGTGCAACAGTGAACAGCCAGGAGCTGTCTGCGGCTGCACGGGCGCCAAGTCGACCCACTCCTGACGTAGCCGCCCTCCCCCGTGCACAAGGGAGTGTGTCTGAAAACGACAATCTGTTCGTATCAGTGGTCGTCGCAATGCCCGATGCCCGACGGCCCACTTATGTCCCCTCAACCCCCCGCATTGATGATCCTGCCTCCGACAAAATTCCGAGATCAGCCGTTGGATCGCCCAGTTCCATTAAAGGAAAGGCGAAGCTCCAGCTGGACTCCCAACGGAGTAGCTCCGTGATGCAAGGGGAGCTTTGTGACATACAACTAGGAGTGATAGAGAGATCCTGGTCAAAAGAGGCCGAAGCGATCGTCCTTGAAGGGAGAGAAACAGGAGGGCCGTCTCATGCTGTGGAGGATCACGATAAGAACTCAAATTCATGACTTACGGATATGACACGAACTCTATGACCCCACTCCTGCTTTGCTCTGTACAACACTCGGTCAAGCCTAGCATTCGATACACATGTAATATCCTATACAATTGCATCTTGGCAGCATGCCTCTACAGCTTGAGAAACCTGGCATCAGGGCAGCCTTCATGCTTTGATAAACAAGAAGCAAGTGACACGGTAGGCTAACAAATGGGAAATGTTAACAGGCTTCGCTCCACATTTCTTGGTACCAGAATGTCCTGCATAACGGTGGGCTTGTTTTCACTCGACCACCAGACGTGCTAACAGAAAGGATGTGAATGCCAGTGGGGCGTAGTGGTTCGCCGCACCCATATGACCCAACAGAGCGGAAGGGAGCTGGTACCTGAGGCCAGACCTAGAGAAGAATCCCGTGGCATACGTGTGCCTCCTGTACAGCCGCGGTGGGGCACGTCTCTTGGGGCATGAAGGCTCAGAAAATCGGGTAGCTTGACAAAATATTCTGGCAAGAGTGATAACACGAGGAGACCCCCGAGCAAGACACCTTGAATGGGCATGTTCATGGAGCCTCGAGGCAGGTGCGATGGCAGTCAGGTTATGGAGCGGTCCAGTCAACATCGAAAGCAAACGAAATCAAGTGCAAACACATTACAACCTCCTCTTCGACCATTCACCTCTCAATAACGTACTCGCAGACCTCTAATGATACACGCAGTAAGTCCTTCTCTACTTGCGCGATTATGTCCCCTGACTGTATTGTTCACGTCTAGCTCGATGACGAATACATTCGTCGCACCGCCGCCTGGGTACGGGCCAACGAATCTCAACTGGCTGGGATCAGGACACCTCGGTCGAATGTCTTGAATCCTCTATCGTGGACGGCCTCACCTCTCAAACCAGCTACTCTCACCCTCACCAAGCATCAACTCTCCTATATTCTCACGCGCATGGAAGGCGTCGGCATTAGTGTCGGTAGCCTCGACATTCCCCTCGAGAACCCTCGTCCATCTCAGCTACTACCCAAAGACACATCTGACACCTACTCCATATCCTCGTTCGTCTCCAACTTCTCCCTCTCTCCTTCTTCATGGTGGTCAGCTCCGAAAACGATCGAGGCGGAGCTGAAGTACCTGTACAGCGCGTTCACCAAACTACCTGCGCTGAGTATTACGAACCCGCCATCTCGTGTTCTTGAGAGCAATGCGTTACCACTGGACGCCTTCAAGAACCTTCAGACTCTTTCGCTGCAGGATATCGACCCAAGGTCTATCCTGGGATGGGACCGTCTCGCAGACTCGTTGCGGAATCTGACGATCAGTCGGAGTGGAATGGAAGATGTGAGCGACCTTATCATCGACGCGGTCGTAGACGACGTGGAGAGGAGGCAGAAAGGGGATATGACACCGATCACGAGGAAGTCGATCCTCCACCGGCCAGCCCAGGCGCGATCACGGCCACCTTCATGGCAGAATAGTCTCAGACGAACCTCCGCAATACAGGAAGAAGACGAGACGACGCCGCGAACCTCCACACTCCTACCATCGCCCATATCACCAGAACCATCTGCCCCGAAACTGTCACCGTCGAAGTGGGGGAAATTACGATACCTCTGTCTCGCCGACAATGGACTCACTTTCTTTTCCTCTACCGTTGTTCCCTATCTCACGTCCCTCATCTCCCTCGACCTCTCCAACAACCTCTTGGTCTCTGTACCTCCCGGTCTTGGTGAACTCCATCGACTCGTCTCGCTTAACCTCGCAGGCAACATGATCGATTCTGTCCTCGGGATCTATGCGACCCTAGGGCAGGTCCACTCACTAAACCTCTCTTCGAACCGCTTGGATTCCCTCTGTGGGTTGGAACGGCTTGGTGGTCTTCAGAGGATAGACTTGAGGAAGAATCAACTCGAGGAGTCGGCTGAGGTTGGGCGAATGGCCACTCTACCTGGCATTGCGGAGGTCTGGGTTAGCGGGAATCCTATGACATCGAGAGAAGAGGACTGGCGGGTGCAATGCTTTTCATTCTTTGTGAAAGAGGGGAAGGAGATACGGCTAGACGATACCGTACCTGGCTTCATGGAGAGGGGAAGGATAGACGCTATTGCGGGGACGCCAAAGCTAGAACCCGTCACTGTGGTTGCATCGCCGCCGCCGTTGAGCACCCCCCGACCGCCATCTATCTCACACTCCCGGTCGGCTTCGCTTGCTGGAGTACTTCAGTCTTCAGACCTCCACCCCGCCACTCCAAACCAACAATCTCCAACTCCTTCGACCTCTGCATCACCCCTAATCCCAAGCCATCCAGCATCTCCATCAGGACCTATCGCGCACCCGAAACCTCGGAAACGCAAACAGCCCCGTATAGTTGACCTTGGTGACGATGATCACCCAGGTGCGATGAGCAGTGGAGAACGTTCACCAGCATCGTACAACGCCTTGCTCTCGGTTTCGCCTTCTAAGTCGCACGTGATCTTATCCTCTTCGCCAGAGAAAGGCTCGGCTGAGTTGCCTGACACGGTCGTCCCACTGGGAGTCAGCACAGAGGGATCGGATGTTATAAGAAGCCATGCTAGATCTGCATCTTCATCCGACGCCATACCATCCCCGAGAGCGAACACTTCAGGGACGTCCGGCGATGAAAGGCATTCCCCACTAGATACCGTCGCCGAGCTTCCATCGCCCCCACTCAACGGCTATCCCAACGCCCGCAGCCTGCGTTCGGCGACGATAGCCGTGTCAGCCTCTGTCGGTCGCAACGCCGGGCGTACCGGCACGAAGAGTAATCGCCGTCGGGCTAGGGTCAGTGCGTCGGTGTTTGAGCCTTCGGCGAACCACTTTGGAGCAAGCGATCCACCGTCTTCTTCGGAGTCGTCGAGTCCGAGGAAACCTAGTATCCTTGGAGGTGGTGCTCCCCTTGCAGAGCTTGACTTTGCGTCCGAGGCGGACGCGTTCCGTGCACAGGTGGAGGCGATTCGAAAGGACGTCGGCGATGGATGGTTGAAGGTTCTGACCCAGCAGAGTAATGGTCTGGCCACAACACCTGGAGTGGGTGGGAAGGCATGAGTCCCTTTCCCATTTGTTCTTTATTCGCTCTTCATCTTCTTTGTTTCGTACCTTTTCCTTATCGAGTTTTATGGAGTGAGCATTGTAGTTGAGAACATGGGCTATGACAGCGCTGACGGCATGTGAACAGCCGAGATATTAATTCAGCTGCTCTCATCGCTCAGATCGTCCGCTTAGATCAGTCGTAGATCGTTAGTTTCCGGCTTACTCGAGGAATACCTTGACATCGCTAGCTAAAGGTCGAGGGTTCAATCCCCCCAGTGGATATCTTTTGCTCCTAGTTGATCTGGGTGATCATTGAACCTCCACAACGGCTTTAACCGCGGCGAAATGTCGAGTGTCTTAGCTTCTATGACTAATGGTAGAGTCAAGGCCTCGAGGATTTTCCAGTCGTAATCGGTCGCGTGAATTCAGTTGTGTACCCACCAGACCTGTTTGTAGCATCGACATGTGCAGTGAATTCGAACCAACTCAATACGACAACTTGTCAGGGCTCACAGCGACTGGAATATAAAGTCCGGTCGTCGCCACCTTACCGCGGCGCCACACCAGTTGCTGCTTGTATGACAGTATAAATTAAGGGCTCAAATAATTGATTGATTGTGGCCCTTGTCCTACATTGTGGCCACATCCTGCGCTGAGGGTAGGCTAATCGTCTCCCACGTACATCATATACACCCTCGCTTTGTCGCCGGGTCTGATCAAATGCACTCACACATATCATGCACATATCCTTCCACTAGCGGCGAGCTCGTACCTGTGGCTCCTACTACCTCTCCGCCACCATTCTCTCCGCCGCCTCTAGCCCATTTCTCTGTCGGCGCCATAGCATAGCCTGTCGAGTATCTCTGTAACAGCTCAGTGCCAACCGGGCCACTTTAGGTGTCATCGATCCCACCCCTACCATCTGGTACGCCACGCATACCGACGGGACAGTCACTACTCCCACCTTTGCTCATGGACCTCATCACCACTACCTCTCCCCCGGTTCTTTGTCCCTGACTTCATAATTGAATATCACTGATCTACTCAGTGCGATTGACATTGTTTAACCATAAGATGGGATGGTAAGCGTTTTCTCCCCGGTTTCATGACTTTGATCTGGACATTTGACGACTTATCCCTGGGCGTGCCACTCTTGTGTGTATTATGGTGCCCCTGCGTAAATGCCCAGGCCCGGAGTTTCACGAAAGTCATCGGCATGAAACTGACCCTTATTTCGTGAATCGTCACCTGCCCCGTCTGACATGGTTACTCATGGTATCCTCGACCTCATCACTACCACTCTGTTCACTTTCCTGGGGACTCCGAAAATGTCAGCATGTCTCGCCGTGCTTTCGCACCCAGCATGTATCTGTCGCGGTTGCCCTCTTGCTGTTGTTGGAATTTTATCATTCTCCAGAACACGATCTGCCCCAAAGCAATTCGGCCTGGGTACGATCCAGCGCCTTGTGAGGGGTGTGGTTGGTCACAATGCCAAGTCGACTGAAGGACCTCGTGCATCTGCAGGACCGGCGATGACACTGGTGTCTGTGGTACTTGGGGAAGCGGAATCGGAATCGCCGCGTCACGTCTCCCAGGGTGGGTAAAAATCGGCTACTGTCACAATCATAGGTAAGTGTTCCCGTAGGAAACATCCAATCGCTTGTAGCATTGCAAGCCGCGAGATGACAAACGCATAATAGATAGTGACATATCTCCACCACTTTAGGAGGCGCTGGTGCTGGAGACCTTGGTCGCGACCTCTTGCACCTTCTCTGCCAACTTGGTGTCCTTGGCGATCCCACCCTCTCCAAGTTCGCCATTCGCGATGCGCTTGTCCCGTCCTCCCATGTACCAGTATTGGATGAAGCGACCCTCCTGGACGAGTTGGGCGCTGGCGTTCGTCGCGTGACATGCGAAGAGGAGGTAGTTCCGAGGTTGGACCCGCCAGGCGAAGCGCATGAAGACGGTGCTGCGGGTTTTGAAGCGAATAAAAACCGAAAGGTCAAAAGATCAAACGTGATCAGAATTTAGCGACCCAAGCGGAGATAGCATAGCGAGTCGAACAGTAAGGAGGTGAGGTTGGCCGTTGAAGATGAATGAGTGCGAGTATCTTGGAACGGGGAAACAGAATCCATTTTCACTCACGAATACAGCGCCAACGTTGGTGTCATGGTTCCCGAAATCATCTCCTCATCCTTCCCAGTAATATCAGCCAGAGCCGCCAGAGGAAGACCCCAGTTCGCAACCTGACGCAGGATAATCAATGTGCATCAACAGGATGGCCCTATGTAATGCAGTTTTGAACATACGGGACCCCAGAAATGTGTGCCTGCGCAAGATACGAGTGGTCAGTATTGTTTCACTTGCAATTCAGGTCCGATCGAGGCTTCTATCTGACTGAAGAAGTAGTCCCGTGCTGCAGGACTCTTAGCCCACTGCATGAACGCTGATGCCATTTTTTTTTTCACTGGGGTTTGATGTGAATATTTTCCTCTGGGTCTGACGATTCTCTCTGAGCAAACAAAAGAGGAGCCTACAGCTGATCAGTATTGGTTCTTCGCCGCATCTGTACCTGGACCAAAACCTCAGATGAGCTGGCGTACCTGGAGAGTTGGTTACGTTTTTGTGTTGCGAGCAGATTTTGGGGGAAGGCGGAACACGGGTTTGGTTGAGATCGTGGGATTCGCGGCCCGCCGCCTCCGATTTGCCGTCGCTCCCAGTCTGCTGGATCTCACTAGTCATCGTCCTGCCGCTTCTTTTGTATTTACCTCGCTCACGGACATGTGACACCACGCCCCCGTGGGGCAACGTCCCCCCAAGCCACAAATTGATAACCGGTGGCTTAGATTTGAGGGTGAGGTGACCGCTGCATCTCTAGCGGTTAGCGAGGACATCCCCATTAGCTCGGCGCTAGAGTGACATCCAATAACAACAATCCAGAACAACGAGGCCTGTGCGAGGCCTGGTTAGCGACATGATCAGGTCACAATGCCCTTGGTGGCGTTCGTATTGGTGCCTCGCATCCTGCCTCTCAACTCGCCCAGCTCGCGTCCACAAATGGATTGTGTCAAGTCCATTATCTCTTGTTCTCTTTTCTCAATGGAACGGCGTCTAATTTTCCCTCCCTTGCGTCTGATGCACCGCGGGATCAAGCCTAGTTGTACGAGATGCCTGGCGAGGAATAGCCGCTCGGAGGTGCACAGGCAATAAGCGCTAGAAAAGCCACCCAATACTATCATGTTAATCAGATCTACTGACGCTGAAATGAGATTTTGCCCAACATATGGCGCTTTGGATGCTTTCTTATTGACTACCTAATACCCAATGTTAGCTAGAAATTCTTTGGACTGATGACTCCATTTACATATTTCCCTCCCTCTAACGGTACCAGCCACCAAAACCATGGCAGGTTGAACAGCGGCCCAGCCCCGGATTCGAAGGCCGGCATCGACCCATCACAGCCCTCAGAAATGAGGCTATTGAGCCGGAATGAGATGGTCAGTTGACTTCAGGCCTGAGCGTTGCAAACTCGTAAACTAAATGGAATTTCCATATTCTACGGAACGGGACTGAAATAGAAAGTGTACCACAAGAGCCGAGTCATAACAATCTCGATTTGAACTTTGCGAAATGTGCTGCTCTACACGTGGTTCCAACGCGGATGCTTGTCTCAGCATAAGACCTTGCATCCTAGACGGCATCATTTTCCTTCATCATCATCCTAATATTTTTTCTCTCATCTTTCGGCCTCGATTTTTCTTTTCTCTCCCGCTGGTGAAGAATCTGCCACCAGACTGCAATCTTAGGGTCCCTTTCTGGCTGTCTGTATCCTGTGAGCCCTACATTTCCTGCACTGCCTCAGATCTATCCCATCAGTAGGGCTGATGCTTTACTACCCGCAATCATTAGCTATTTCCCCACCACATCATCCTCGGTTCATCAACATCCGAACCCTCCGCCCACAAAGGCGGCGATGTTCTGGAACGCTCCCCCTCCGTACCCTATCCCTGCATCAAGCGACTTCCTTGCATCCGCCGTGCTCGATCCTACTCGAACTACCGGAGAGTTTGACAACCTGTGTCAAGAGTACATATACTCAACCGCACCTCCATTGACTGTCACCTCTTCGTTAACTGGATCAACGGTGCCATCATCACCTTCGGAAGCCGCCCAGACGTACGCCGGGCTCGACGACGTCACTGTCGCGCCGGGATTGGATATGGAGGATATGAGTGAGGAGGGGGAATGGGAGCGTAAGGACTCCACGCCAGTCGCCCAGCGCGCTCAAAGGCGGAGCTTTTCGGTTGTTGATTGTCGGGGACGGTCGCCAGGTCAACACGTGGCCATGGCTCTGAGGCGGCCTCAACCCTACAGGCCGCTTCATCATCTCCTGGCTGGCGCGCCGCACGGACCCAAATGCGACCCGGTTGGTCGCCGGCCAAGCCATCCCTTTGACGCGGCAAAGCACCAAGGTCGTATCACGTACTACTGCGTGCATGAGGATGGGCGGAAATGCCGTATGGACGCACCGTTCCGGAAGAAAAAATCCGTGTTCGATGAGGTGAGCTTTGAAGCATTTTTGGCAGAATCATGCGCGCCTTTTCCAATGCCGTAATTGACTGGATGGAATGTGCTACTTTATACAGCATTTGAGGAGCATTAGTCATGATCATCGTGGGTGTCGACGTTTAACGCCCATGTTTTTGAGGCAATGTTGGCTCACGTGTTTGGATTCCATTTTTCACCCTCAGGATTCCGTTGCCCTCACTGCGACCATGGATTTAACCGGACCTACAACCTCAAGCGGCACTACAAGACATGTCCAGCGCTTCTCGAAGATGCCAGACATTGGGGAAGACGATTTGGCTCGCATCACGCTTGAGTCCGTTTCTACAACCAACATCTAATTCGACTCCACTTCCACCAGCTTCAACCCCCTTGTTTCTAAGACGCGCCGGTCAATTTGGAGGCATCTCGTTCCGACTGCTTAACTGCTGTTCGGGATCGATTTCCCTGCTTATTGGCTGATGCGATCAACTTTCGTTCGTCACCTACGCCTTCTCAACACCTTTCCTTTCCTTTTAGACTCCAAAACTCGACTCTCGCTCCCTCGACACACAGGATTGTGCCCCCAACATGATATTCCTCCATCACAACACACCTCCATTCAAGGTCTTGTGGCCGGTTAGCGTCCAGCTGGCGTGGGGGTCAACTCCCCCCGCGAAAGTGGATCCTTGCAAGTCCCAGCACCTTGGATCGTGGGGTGTATTGAGGGTTTTGTGAATCAATGATCCGTTTTTTTTTTTTGGGTACGTTGATATCCTTCCACTCCGTTTTCAATCATCCTCGCTCTTTTCGCCTTGTTGATGTCATTCACTCCTTTACCACGAAGATTCTGTTTCGTGATGTTATGCCATTCATTCTCTTCGTTCCACCTTCTTTTTGCTCCCACGAGATCCGAATCAAGGCCAGGTCGGCTGTCGGCTTGTCCTTCCTTCGCATTTCGTGTTCAACAATCGCACTACGCTTTCTCGGTAAGGACTTTGCCGACGCCACATGCATGAGTGCAGCTCCAACTCACAACATCGTGCTTTCCCCGTAGGTCCTTCTTCCCTTCTTCCCTTCTTCCCCTCCTCACATTTCTCACATCATACCACTCTCCCACTTTCTGTTCGTAAGTACACTCATCGCGTTTTAAAATATTATATGCCCTGTTGTCTGACTTTTGGCTGAGGTTTTCTTCAGATTCAGAGCTTCGTCTTTTGTTCTATTCCCTTTTTCTTTCACCGCCGAGGCCTGGCGGGGGATGAAGTCGGTGCCCCAGCCGCATTCTCAACAGCGTTCACGCTCCGCTCATACTGCATGAGATGTCCCTCGCGGCCAGTCTCTTTGTGAGTAACCTGACGATCTTTACATCTCTGTTCGTTCCAGTCTGGGACTGACATATGGATGATTCCTAGCCACCTCTCTCAATGCGGCCTACTTCGTGTCTGCCATCCTGCCAACCGCTCAGCGTCCTGTGGACTCTGTTTGATCGTGCAACCCGTGTATGCCCCCGCTTATACCCTCAGTGCTTCGACTCTCGCATCACGATATAAGAAGCTGGATTCAGGACTCGTGTCATGCGACGACCGTTGGAGACGAAGAAGCTCGGGGTCTCTTTCTTTCATCTTTGGCTTGCAGTCTTATGTTGGATATGATCCCATACTGTATGCCTGCTCTTCGCATGTCGATCTTTCAGTGAGAACCCTGGGGACTTGTCTGGCGTGTCCTGTAGTCACAGCTTCCCAATGTTGTCTTACCCTACTTCAAATCGCATATATTTTGTCACCCAACGCCCTATGAATGCAGACATCTCTGGACGAGATCTATGTTGGTGTGACCGCATTTATTGACGGGGCATGTTGCCGCTATATCCACCTGGAGGACACGGACATTGGAACTATTGAAATGGTGGTACTCCCACCATCGATCCCCCGGCTCACTCTGGTTGCACACTCTGCTCCTTTTTTGTTTCCTGTTTTGTTTTGTTTTGTTTTTTGTTTCGTTTTTTGTTTTGTTTGTTTTGCTCTTACCTCCCAAGCCACGGATTCTTTGACCGTATGGTCGCCCCAAGCCCCATGACATCTCAGGAATCACGAATATGATCCTGAACACCGGCGGTAGCTTGGCCATTGACGCGCAGTCCTGGTGTGTATGCTGAATTATATTTGACTTGACCGTCAGGGAAATTCACAGGCCTTGCAAGAAAATTTGAGAGTTGGAGGCCGAATCAACTTCAACCAATGTGGCTTGAGAGTTGGAGGCCGAACCAACTTTAGCCAATGTGGCTTGAGAGTTGGAGGCTGAACCAACTTCAGCCAATGTGGCTTGAGCGTTGAGGGTTGAATCAACTTCAGCCCATGTGGCTTGAGCCTCCATCTCTAACTTTCAGCATGGCACGTCCCCTAATTTGCAGGTGGGGAATGATCCCCACCTGCAAATTGGGACGTACGGGGCTGTCAATGAAGACGTTTTTTTTCTTTCTCTTTTCCTCTACAGAAGGTTGAGAAGGGTGGCTAACTTGGAACTCACGTCTGAAGAGTAGATGCTTGCAGAGTTTAGCAAGCATGATGCGCAACCGTTGCTAGGAACTAAAACAGGGGAACGCTTCCAGAAGGTGGCTGGCCACTACAAATTAGAACCGGACTTGACGGTACCGGAGAAGTGAGGCTTCAGGCTTCAGGGCGATGCACGACTCGACAATTCTACCACATATGACCGACGATATTAGAAAACGTTCATTTGGACTTATATAGAAAGCTGCTAAGCCTGTGAGTGAATCTTATCTCGTAATCCCAAAAAAAGATCGAGCAACTCCTCATCCGTCTTGAGTCATGCGCCTCTGAGAAGTCGATCTTTTTGCTTCCTCATCCAATATGGTATTATTATATCGAGTGCTAGACTAGTACCGCCGTGCTAAAACGGTCCAGTGGCGCTTGCCAAAGTGGCTAACTTTCTCTTCTTCCTTTTCAAGCCTCTAATAACACTGAATAGATTGTCGAAGCACGAGGATGAACCTTCTCTGCTGCAGGTGTGGCTCTCCAGATACACCGTTTCGGTGCTTATATTGGTGGGGGGTGATGAATCCATGATGATCTTCAATTCCGCTGCTCTCCTCCCTCCCTCTGCGATTCCACTGTATCCTACCCTCTTTCCCCTCCAGTTGTCGACATTGCCACCAGTCAGCGGAGCCCGTCACCCCTGCTTGGTGTCCCCTCATGTACGCATATCGTGCCCTCTCTACCCTTTACCCCAGATCAACTTATCAGCTGACGCCTGATGACTAGCCGCCCAGAGTCATCCATACTGATACTAACACTATCCCTCGCTCGGTGACATACGACGTTAGACCGCCCAATACTACCTATGTTCTCGCTCTCGAACGCCGTCATGGATTTCCCTTTCAACGCTCAATCCCTTGATCCCGTTGATCTATTCCTTCAATTCCCTGCACACCTGAACGGCTTCGAAGACGTGGTATGCAACTCTAGCCCTTTCGGAGACCAATCTGCACCGATTGGCATTCGGCCTGCGATCACGGGGACTACGCTGCGGCCGTCGCCCGCCGCCGATACCACGGGTCACAACGAGCCGGGTGGCTCGAGCTTGTGGCTGCACGTCGCCGACGGGGAGGACTTCATTGAGAAGAGAGGTGTTGAGGAACAAGCTCCTGCCTTCCTACACACCTCACCAGGTGCCGTGGGGCAGACGCCATCAAGCCAGCACCGACAAAGCGCACGGGGAACCGCGGTCGCGTTACATCTTTGGCAGCCCCAGCCAAGCTTCCTCCGGCCTCCCCTCGTTGCTGATCCAGTCCCACATCGGCCC
>WSTV01000631.1:0-16622 GCA_019632285.1 Tulasnella sp. 332
ATCATGACATCATTGGTAGATATTCATGTATAAATAGGAGGGGACTCTCAGTAGGAGGATCCCCATCACAATCAACTTGTATAACAGTTCTTCATTATTCCAAACCAGCTCTTAGCTTATAGTCCATCAGTCCTATCCAAGTCCTCAAGCAGTGAGTACCCCTAGGTGATACCTTAGTAGAACATCAGATCAGTCCAGGAAGAGCTGATCTTACAGTAGCTGTTCAAGATGTAAGTCCTATAAAACCAACCATGCATTGGCACCTGTATTCACCACCCTTTGCTTTGCAATAACATCTTTTGCTTTTTGTAGTTTGACCTCCATCATCCAGACCCTCTTCTCTATCTTGTGATAGGTTAATGTACAGCCCCCTCAGTGTAGATGGTTTTGTCAGGTAGTTTGCCTTAGTGCCCAGTTTCACTCAATTTCACCCAGCCTAGCATGTGAACAATAGACATTCCCACAGAAGGAAGGTATCTGTGTGGCAATGTAAAACAGTTTACTTTAGCACCCAGTCTAGCATGCAAACAATAGACATTCCCATGGTTGGGAAGTTATTGTGTTACTCCTCTTTGAAAGGAGATAATCCATGATATCATTATAGACTTAAGTCTAACTTATGACATCATGAATTAAGCCAAGCACTCATAGAATATTCCAGAAGGAATCAGTCAGCATTTCAGTCTTTTAGAAGCATGGCTCCACCAAAGAAGTTAGTTAAGCACTACTCACTCCATAAACCACCTCCTTTGAAGCTATGATGGTATCATGACATCATTTGTAGATATTCATGTATAAATAGGAGGGGACTCTCAGTAGGAGGCTTCCCATCATAATCATCTGGTATGTCAGTTCTTCAATCAGCTCTTAGCTCTATTCCAAGTTCATTAGTCCCAGACCCAGTCCTCAAGTGGTGAGTACCCCTAGGTGTTGCCTTAGTAAACCCTTAGATTAGTCTAGGAAGAACTAATCTTACAGGTTTGTCATAGAGTATGTTGGCTCAAAGCTTGATGGCACTGTGTTAAGGACAGCAGCTGGGAGCTACTTGGTGGGTGAGGAGGAGTCCTAGGATACCAGGAAGGCTACAGATGTGTTGCAGAGGATTGGGTGGAGGTCAATGGGTGGTATAAGTACCGTTGGTGACTATGCATGACTAAGTAAGCAAATATCAGAATTCAGATGCCTCACAGACCTTTTTTCAGGAACTCACATCATTTCCATCCCCATCATCACTCCTCTCCTCCTGCTCTAGGTACTTCCAATGTGCAGACACAATTGCACACACAGGGGTTAGCAGCACCACTGCAAAATCTGCTCACTGTGCATTTGCCTTTACAGGTGCCATCTATGCATTAGCCAGAATGTTTGGTTGAACAGGATAAGCCCAGTAGCTCAAAAGGTGGAGGCAGTTGTTTGGGGAGTAAGGGATCAGCTTCATGCTTGTGAGTAGATCTGTAAGAAGTTTTTCTTGGTGATTCACTGATGCTTTTGATTTTCAGCATCAGTCTTCTCCTGCCCCCAATATGTCTTCAGCAAACCAAAGCAACATCCAGCCCCTGAAGTGCATGGGTTGTATGGGGTGGGTACAACACCAGAACTATATTATTGGTGGCTACAAAGTCAAGAGCCTCAAGTGTACAATGTGACCAGTATCCATCCACAAACAGGAATCGCACATAGCCAGCTTTCTCTTTTGTCTGTTCATTGAAGTCATGCATGTAAGCCACTCCAATCTCACCATCTGTGTAGCTTTGACCAGATACAGCAATGCTGATAGGCATGGAAACCATAAGATTAGAGCCTTGGGCCTCAGCTAGAAGCATGAATAGTTGTCACAACTACATCACACCCAAGTCCAACTCGAACACGGGCTTTTACTTTATAGTCACATTCTACTTTACCACAAAACGGACCTCAGACTATTCTCAGTTTAACTATGGACAATCTTCTAATCATGTGTCTCACTTAGTAAGCTTTCCTTCGCTTAGCTCACTTCTCTTCTCTTCTTTTCATCTCGCTTAGGTCACCTGTCACTGCCCCGCGCTTCTATCCTCGTGTTCTCTCACACTGCTGCACAGTGTACTCATGTCGAGTTTGTAAGCCTCCACTCCTGTACTCCTATATATACTGGTAGGCGTAGAGGACTTACTCCTCACACAACATCTTGTATTCACTCCTCTACTGTACTCTCCTACCACTCTCTCCACTTATCGTCATCGAGCTTCTAGTGCTCCTCATCATCTCTTATTCATTATCCTTGTCCTATCCATCAAGCTCCTAGTACTCCTTGTCGTCCAGCGGTTCTCTCAATTACCTCATCATGACAATAGTGTACATACCTGGCATCATTTGAATTATCCTCACCCCATTTTACCATTATGTAAGTTTCTTTGAAGATCACCATTAGCTTTAACATCATCCCATCTGTGCAGATTGTCTCTAAGACAGTGATGTTCTCATTCTCCACATTCTTTGCTTGGTGCTGAACACACTTGCCCTTTCCTGCAATCAGAATCTGACATGGGGAGATGCCCTGATTGATGCCAACCTCATTCATACTAAAGATATTCTCAGGTGGTGGTTGATGGAGAGTGTATAGCTCCTCTATGGTGTCCCAATATTGGTTAGCTGATGTGGGGTTCAGTCCATTGAGATGGGGCTAGTTGAGGCCTGTAGCATGGTATGTTCTAAGGTCTGTGTGCCTCTTGAAGAACTGGTACACCCATGCTTGACTAAGCCCAACACTGTAGTAACCTCTGGGCAATGTGGGTGTAGATAGTGTTGAGACTGTGGGAAAGATAATACTTGGAGATGTGCAAGTCACTCAAGGTCAAAGGTTCAAGGCACAGGGATAGGATGTTTGGTTGTGTGTCTGGGGGATAGGGGACAGGGTGTGCAGACAGCACATAGTGGGCTAGATGTAGAGAAGAGACACTCTTATTTCCAGAGGGGAGAATAAGAGGTGAAGTGAGGAACATACCTCCTCACTTCCTAACTACTTATACTAATTGACTATGAGGCAGTGTTCAATTACCAACTAGAGAACAACGGAGAACAATAGTGAACATCCCAGTAATGTAGTACAATCACTGAGTCAGTTGCACAGCAACAGTTATCAGAACATAGAATGAGTCCTGGGAAACAGAGATGTGATCATAAGGAAAGAGACCATGGGAACAGGAATGTGATAATAAAGAAAGAGACTGTGGGAATGGAGGTGTGATAATAACGAAAGAGACCATGAGATAATAGAGTTCAAATATCCTTAGTGGTTGCAGTCTTGACAGTGGTTGTGACAGACACAGACCTTTTTTGCATCCAGGATGGCCTGTACTGCCTCAACTAGCAGCTTGTGGTCAAAGGCAAAAGCTTGGTTACCCTGTTCAAACAACAGGACCACAACTGTAACCTTCTCTGCCAGTGTGAGCAGTTGCTTTTTTGTAAGATTAGTTCTTCCTAGACTAATCTAAGGGTTTACTAAGGCAACACCTAGGGGTACTCACTGCTTGAGGACTGGGTCTGGGACTAATGAACTTGGAATAGAGCTAAGAGCTGATTGAAGAACTGGTATACCAGATAATTGTGATGGGAAGCCTCCTACTGAGAGTTCCCTTCTATTTATACATGAATATCTACAAATGATGTTATGATACCATCATAGCTTCAAAGGAGGTGGTTTATGGAGCAAGTGGTGCTTGACTAACTCCTTTGATGGAGCCATGCTTCTAAATGACTGAAATGCTGACTGATTCCTTCTGGAGTATTCTATGAATGCTTGGCTCCACTCATGATGTCATAAATTAGACCTAAGTCTATAATGATATCATAAATTATCTCCTTTCAAAGAGGAGTAACGCAATAACTTCCCAACTGTGGGAATGTCTATTGTTTGCATGCTAGACTGGGTGCTAAAGTGAACTGTTTTACATTGCCACACAGATACCTTCCTTCTGTGGGAATGTCTATTGTTTGAATGCTAGGCTGGGCAAAACTGGGAAAAACTGGGTACTAAGGCAAACTACCTAACATTTTTCATGTTCAACTCTCCTATTGTCATCTGACCCTGAATCAACCAACCCAGTCCTACATGGTTGACTTTGTGCTTTAGGGTCATTTTTCTAATAGATAAATGGTCCTTTAGAGGTAAGTCCATCTGCACAAGCCACTCATCTCATGCAGCAAGCTTTACAGCCTCTTTTTCTAAGAAAGCTCTTTATTTTTTGGCACTAAGAAGCTTTGGTGGAGGCATGAATAGTAGCAAGTATGATTTCAGGTAAAAATAAGTATTTTGAACTGCATTCAAGAGGTACTGAGACTTGATGTCACAACCACCATCGAGACAGCAATAGCTAAGTACATTTGAACTCCACTTTCCCACGGTCTCTTCTGATATAATCACATCTCTGTCTCCCACGGTCTTATTTATTATTGTCACATCTCCATATCACAGGGTTCATTCTATGTTCTGATTGTACAGGTGGCACAACTGACTCAGTTGTTGCACAACCTTCCTGGAATGTTCTCCATTATTCTTTATTTATAAACAAACACTGCCTCGCTTGTAGAATGAGTATAAGTAGCTAGCAAGTGAGGAGGTTTGTTGCTCACTTCGCCTCTTGTTCTCCCCTCTGGAATAAGAGTGTCTCTTCTCTGTATCAAACTACTGTGCACTGTCTACACACCCTGTCCCCTGTCCCTCATACATATCACATTGAACCCTGAACCCATGACCCCTGTTCCCTGACATTGTAACTTGCACAATCACAAGTTCACATTTTCTCGCGGTTTCAACACTATCTACTCTCGCTTTCAACAGAGGTCGCTACACTTGAGGGCATCCAGGCACACTGTGTCATGTGTTGCAAAACAATCCCCACTTTTCTCCACAATTAAAAATCCATTTCTCCTTCAAATTCCATTGCAAACAAAAACTAATGGATACACCTTAAAGCTGGAACTCTGAAGATCATTTGAACTACAATTCTGAGTTTCTGGGGTCAAAGGTACACTCACAGCCACTTCTCAGGTGGGGTGGTATAAAAATCATCACTAATGAGCAATTCAAGAGCCTCCTGTGGCTCAATATATATCCTTAATTTTGCCAAACTGTATACTAAGCACCCTCCTAGGTCCCGCAAAGAATTGGAGGTCAATATGTATTGTGGGTGTCAAGAAATGTGCAATTGCTTCAAGGAGGGATAGTGTTTCAAGGAACCATAGGACCCTGTACAGGAATGCTTACATAACGACAGTCATGGGTCATTCCCCAAGAATAGATCTGTGCAAATGTTCAATCAAAGCTTCTGTCTATTCACTTTAGGCTTATCAGTCTGCCTCCACCTGCCAACGATATGCTTTGAAATAATGTTGCAATGCTGGCGTGTTATAAGCTATCAATATTACCTCAGCAATTGATCGTGTGTACCGCTTTACCAATCAAAGCTATTTTTTGATATCTCCACCTCCTCCACGGCCCATATCAGCACAATTCTCGACCATCCGATGTTTCACTCAACCCTCTAGTCCAGCTCAAACATACGATGTCCACCCCCACGATCCCCGAAACTCACCGTGCCGTGACCGCCACTACCAATCCTAAAGGATACAAAATCCTGGAGAAGCCACTCCCTGTTGTGGCTGATGATGAGATCCCGCCCCAGCACGGACTGGAAAGCGGTTTATCTATTTGAAAGGGCGAAGGAGGGAAACTGAATTGGTAGTGACTTCTCAGGAGACGTCGTCTACGTTGGCAACAACGCGGAGGGGAAGGGCGTCAAACTGGGAGATCCGGTCGCTGGCTTCACTGCCGCGCATCGTTTTGACCCTGCCAACGCCGCATTCCAAGGTAGGCCAGTGCAATATGTACATCGTATGGTAGGGCCTCACTGACGACATTGTTCCAAAATATCATGTAGAGTACATCAAGACTCGTCCTGAATCGGTGAGCGAGCTTTGAAGAACTTTTACGGCAAACACTTGACTGATCTGGTTCATGGTTTACCTCAGGTCTTCATGGTGCCGACGGACAAGATCTCCTACCAACAGGCGGCACCATTTGGTGTGGCACTCTCCACCTCCGTACAGGGGCTCTACGAACAACTCGATCTCCCATGGTCATGGGCACCAGCAAAGGAAGCTTTCCCTGTATGTATCAAATGATAATATTGCCTCAACCCCGAGGCTAAAAACCTGCCATATGTTAATAGATCCTGGTCTGGGGCGGCTTCACTGCTGTCGGTATCTATGCAATCAAGCTTGCGAAGCTTTCTGGCCTATTGGTTGCAACATAAGTTTTCCACAATCGAAGAGGTTCCTAGTGGTATGGATTTGTGTTGATGAGAGGGCCTCATAAGAACTGCGTCACCTCGGAATCATGGCCTCTTGGAGGAGGTCGGAGCTGATGTGATCTTCGATTATAAGGTGTGTACGCAGCGAGCTGGGGTTGTAACGATGGTCCGGACTCTGACACGGTCTATCGCTGACCCTAGGATCTTGAAGCCCCAAGGCTCATCAGAGAGTGGAGCCATGGAAAGATCACAGTTGCCTTGGATACCGTCTCCGAGGAAGGTGATGAACCTAAGTCTCCCGTACGCTGCGACTAGCCAAACGCTGACGTTGACTGAAAGGTTCGACGCAGCTTACTGCTCAAGCCTTGGGGGATAAGGGTGGAAAAATAGTCACCGTTTGTGAGTAGCCTCCTGTACAGGCCTCCTTGATGCACGAGGTATCGTGTTATTAATCCATGACGGATATACCAGTACCAGCGGAGCCGACCAGACGAGCCGGAGTCGAGGCTGTTTTCACCATGGTTACTGCTAAAATAATGCCAGAAGAACGAAAATCCTTTGCCAACCTTTCAGACTGGTCAGTGCCACTTTCACGTTTCTGAAGTGAACGGACGCTGACGAAGTGTTGTACATACGGATAGGTATCGACGAGTCCCCGAATACGCAACTCAGCTTAACGTCGTGCCAATCAAGGTCTGGGAAGGTGGCCTTGAAGCCGCGCCTGAGGCGTTGGACTACATGCGAGCGGGAAAGGTCAGCGCGCAGAAAATCGTCTTGAACGTCGGCTGAGCGGTCGAAGTGGTTGTCCTGGATTCTTTGGCATCTTAGGGATGTATACCTGATATCCCATGACAATAAAGAATTGGTACTGGGTTGCTGTGTATTTCGCGCTACCTAAAGAGGAAAAAGCAAGGTAATGGCTGCTGACACCTGTGGGCCCCCATTGTTTCAAAGCTCTCTGAATGTTCCACCTCCCCGAGGGTAATTTACTTTTATTTTTATTTTGCGCGAGGATCCTTCAATAGGAGAATGGTCTCCATCGGAGCCCGGGGTGGGTCAATACTCTCCAGCACCATCTTCGTCAGTTCTCACTGAGGTTCCGTGAGAGTTAGAGAGGTACTGAACGACTTGGATTGCCTCCCCAGAACGCTCATGCATACAACAATCCAGCGCGCTGGAGGATCTGGGAGAAGTGGCTGGCTTATAGAGGGTTTCGGGACATTGCGGTTTTGAGTATGCTACTATGCGGCTGTCGGGGTGACCGTAGCTAGAGCCTGGGTGTATGATGAAAGACATGGCGCGTCACAGATTAGGCGACATCGCCCAGCCATGCTATTCGAACAGGCCACCTTCGTCGCTCAGGAGATATACAGATGGTAGAATGCGTCAAAGTTTGCTCTTAGTGCTCTTAGCCTGCGCTTTGATATACTCCGCGATCAGGATTCGCTTCAAAATCTTCCCAGTTGGGTTTGATGGAATCTGCAAGGCCCGGCACAAAAATCTCGTCAGCCTCGTCGGTCCCGAAAATCGTATACAGGCACCACTCCAACAAAGTCGACACGGATAATAAGGGGAACACACCTCATCAACGATCTCGACCCCGCCTTTCAACCACTTGTACCGACTCTGTCTCTCCCTGACCCATTTCTGCAGCTCCTCCTTGATCTCCTCCTTTGACTTGCTCGACTTCCTTCCTTGCTCGCTCAAGACAACCCATGCCCGAGGAACAGTAGTATTGGACTTGTGCGCGGCCGGCACGCCGCAGACGCACGCCTCGGAGACGAGCTTGAGCGGATGATCTCGGAGGGTCTGTTCGAGTTCGGCTGGTGAGACCTGCATCCCAGAGACCTTGAGCGTATCCTACATGTTTATCAAAGAAGAGAAGAAGAAAAAACAGGCAAAGGAAGATTAGCAAGGATTCTTTAGTTTTCCTGATGCTTGGGTCCATGTGTCACATTTTCGAACCTTTTCTCGATCGACAAAGTGGAAAACCTCCTTCTCATCAACATAGAACTGAAAGTTCATCAAGCACACAATCGTAAGCAGAGATGTTAGAAGCCCGTGGATACGAGCGAACGATCATGTTTCATAGATTTGGGTTTATCAGCAATAAACGGATTTTCCGTAATGGGGTCTTTCTACTCACCGTATCTCCCGTTCGTAACCACCCATCTACGAACGAGGATTTGTTCGCTTTGTCGTCTTTGAAATAACCTTGTACGACGGTAGCGCCTCGGAGCCAGAGCTCTCCCTTCTCGCCGAGTTTGACGTCTTTCTTTCCGTCGGGGCCGACGATGCGTGCCTCGATACCCGGTATGACCACGCCCGATCCAGCAATGTCGTGCGACTCGGGTATGAGGTCAGTAGTACCAACTGCGAGAGCGGTCTGAAAGAGTAGAGATTGAGTTCAAGATCCCCGAGCGTTTGTGAGGTCCGGTTTTTTTTTTTTTTTGTTGAAGGGTGAAAAAAGCGGACGGGGGAGCACAAAGACTGACCGTTTCGGTCAAACCATACCCATTGAAGGGTTTCGCCATCAGGTTCTTAAAGGTTTCCTTGGCCTTTGCGAAAGATTCGGGTGTGGAATAGCCTGCCCCGCTTGTCATGTGTACCACTGTGCTGAAGTCAACATTTCGCGATTCTACCGCCTCAAGAATCCGTTGCAGGATCGTAGGGATGAGTGGGAGCGAGTTGATCTGGTATCTTTAGGAGAAACGTAGTCTAAATGAGTTCAGGAGTGATCTTGGTGTTGCCTCGAGCGATCCGCGTACTGTGGTACCATGCGAAGAACCTGCTCGAGGTCGAATTTCGGGATCGAGACGATCGTTATTGGAAGTATGAATGGGCTGGTTACAGTATGTTTACACGCGGTGATAAGGTGAGGGAGAGAAAAGCGGGTGTTGAGTTTCAAATACGTGGATATTGCTTGGACGTTGGATACCGTTATTAACTCGAATCGAGAACTCACCGAAGAACCGAAAGGGTGAAGCCGTAGATATGATAGAGAGGCAATGCGAGGAGCGCCTTCGCGACTGGCGCTGGTTGATCATGATCGGGTAGAGGGAAGGCCTGTGAGGCAATGCATATTCATTTCAATAAAGACAGCTATGAGTAAAAATGGGATGGATGTGCGTACCTTTAGCATCAGCTGTTGGACATTGTACGAAGAGTGTCCGTATGCGATGACATTCCCGTGTGACAACATGACAGCTATGGAAAGTAAATGAATACCATATTGAAGGTTTGGGGGATGAATCAAACTCACCTTTCGGGAAACCGGAGGAAGTCCCACTCGAAAATGGGAGGAATGCCAACGTATTCTTTTTCGCTGGGTACGCCTTGATAGGTGGCAGAGATTGTGTCGATTTAAGAAGAGACTCCGAAGATATACCACTAGGCGTGTGCGCGTCACCGTGGAGCAGGTATATACGATCCTGGCGTATGCCGATGGTCTTGGCGGCCTTCATGGCAACAGGAAGAAGATCAGGCTCGGCGAAGATCCTGGTCGTCCGAGATGTCTTCAAAAGGTGCTCGAGTTCTCCGACCGTCGAGAAGGACGAGAGCAATGAGCCGGGCACTGTGATCATCATCAAGGCATGACATAACGTGTTGAATTCCTGCAAGCCCCGGGATCCAAACTTCTCCATCAGTGCGAGTCAACGTAGTGTGCGGAACTTGGAACTATGAATACCAGATGGTTCTTGGAGAAGATGCCAATGACCTCCTTGCCATTCGGCTTCAAGCCGAGGCCTCCTTCCTTGACGTCTGCCACGAGTGCCGTGGCGAGACGTATGACGCGATCGCGAAAGAAAGCCTTCGTCCACTCCTTGCCAGTCACAGCATCAATGTACACTGTGTAATCAGGTACCTGCGTTGCGTGTGCGCTGTTAAAGAATGCATCGTGTGCGTTGACGTCAGGGATTGGGTCGAGCGGACCAAGGGGAGACTTGAAGATCATGGAGGAGGAAGTGGAGGTGGAGAGATGGTGTATGTGGAGGACACGCAATGCCGTGTAATATAGTGCTCCTGTATGGTCGAAACCTCGCCACATTCCATTTCTGGCTTCTGGTTCGGCCACGACCGGCATTCAAAAGTCCCGGGCGCCGTTATTGCTGTTTTGCACTTGCGATATTCGCCCGGCTGACAGCGCAGCAGGGCTAAAGTCGCCCTCTGAATCTATCCTACCTATGGCATTCAATACCGAACATCTTTTCGCTGAATTGGGTTGACAACTGTTGAAAAGCCTTTTGGAGATCCAATGTAACGAACGACCCTTCTGGATCCGTGTCGCACGGCCTGTTCGTCGATCGCCAGCCGATCACTTCTTCCCTTTTTCTTCCACGGCTAGGTCCAGCGCAGATTCTTGGCCGATCACAAAGCGGTGATTTCAAGTGATGGGTAGCGGTGTTCGACCAGTTCGACCGACCCCGGGGCGGCCGAGCACACTGAGCTAGGGTTCACTGGAGTTTCCCTCCGGATCCCGCTGATGGGCCCGCGATAGATAACCGCAATGTATGTCCATGAGAAAGGCTGTCTGTAGCTAGAGCTGTCGGATGTCTTCATGCACGCTCCCAGTTGACAGGTGCTCTCCCTAATGCCCCACCAGCTACTCCTTTCGAAATTGAGCTTATTATGATGATGACTTGCTAGGTAGCTGCTGTTCAGTGTCATGGTTCAAAAATGCTCCACAAGGCTAATTACAGTGCTAGGCGCCAATACAAGACCAAGGAGATAACGGATAATGTCTCCGGCATTGGAAAAATTCTATCTTCGACGGTGGCGCCCATCGCCAAGCACTCTCATATCTCGCACCCATGGCCACTCACGTCCTCTTCGAGTCCGCCAGTGGCTACGCCATCTTCGAGGTCAATCAAGTGGAAGAGATTGGTGCCAAAACGAAAGAGGTTCAGGCCAGCATACAGGATGTTTCTAAATTCTCTCGGATGGTGACGCTCAAGAGCTTCGACCCGTTCAAGAGCGCCGCTGACGCCTTGCAAAACATCAACGATATCTCTGAAGGTACATCCCAAGCAGGAACCGTAGTTGCCAAGCGCAAGCAGTGGTGCTGATTTGAGGATATTCCACAGGTGTCGTCAACGACCACCTCAAAGCCCTCCTGGAACTCAACCTGTCCAAGAGCGGGAAGAAGAGCAGCAAGAAGTCTAGCGTCGTCCTTGGGGTAGCGGACCGAAACCTCGCTGCATCTATCTCTTCCGACGTCGGCATCGGTTGTGACAACAGCGAACGCACTCTCGAGCTCATCCGAGGCATCCGTCTCCATGCTGAGAAGTTGCTCGAGGGCCTACAGGAGGGAGATATCAAGAAGGCTCAACTCGGATTGGGGCACTCTTACTCCCGCGCCAAAGTCAAGTTCAACGTGAACAAGTCCGACAACATGATCATCCAAGCCATCGCCCTTCTCGACCAGCTCGACAAGGACGTGAATACCTTCGCGATGAGGGTGAGGGAATGGTACGGCTGGCACTTCCCTGAGTTGGCCATGGTCGTCCCAGACAATTATCAATACGCGAGGGCCGCCAAGTTGATCGAGAACAAGTCGACGTTCGATGAGAGCAAGTTAGAGCAGATGGCGGAGATTTTGGACAACGATGAGACGAGGGCGAAGAACGTGTTGGATGCGGCGCGGGCATCAATGGGAACGGATATGAACGAGCTCGACGCCATCAACGTTTTAAACTTTGCCCAGCGGACGATCGAGCTGGCGGACTACAGGAAGAGTCTGACGGGTTATCTAGCGGAGAAGATGGAGACGGTCGCCCCCAGCTTGACGACGTTGATTGGCGAACGGATCGGAGCGAGGTTGATCAGTCACGCTGGGTCGATCGTGAACTTGAGCAAGTACCCGGCGAGCACGATTCAGATCCTCGGTGCGGAGAAGGCGCTGTTCCGTGCGTTGAAGACCAAGGGGAACACTCCCAAGGTGAAAGGCTGTGGTACAGCCGCTGCTTTCAACCCAAGCCGCGACTGACAAAAAAAGTCTTCTCATCACATAGTACGGCCTGATATTCAACTCTGGATTCATCTCGAGGGCCGGACCCAAACACAAAGGGAGGATATCCCGATTCTTAGCCAACAAGTGCGCCATCGCTTCCCGCATCGACGCATATAGCAGTAAGTCGTATACCCTTTTATGGTACTTTTCATTGTGAGTTTCTTGATAATGACTCCTTTCCCCCGTTCCCGTACCATCACAGCTGACCGTGCACCGACAAACGCTTTCGGTGAGGCGCTGAAGAAGCAGGTGGAGGAGAGACTGACGTTCTTCGAGGTATGCATTGTCCAACGCAATTTTTTTTTTTCAACTAAACGCGTTGATGAGACGATATATATATAGACCGGTGCACCTCCGACGAAGAACTCTGACGCCATGCGTAAAGTGATGGAGTCGTTATCGATAGAGGATGCGCCGATGACCGTGGATGAGGCGCTGGCACCCTCATCAAAAGACAAGAAGAAACGGAAGGCTGATGCCATGGAGGTATGGGGTTTACTTTCTGCGTCCGGTCAAAACTGCTGACAATAAGGATAACTTGTCTAGGTCGACGAACCAGTGTTGGACGAGAAGGCTGCGAAGAGGGCGGCTAAGGAAGAGAAGCGGCGAAAGAAAGAGGAGAAGAAGGCCAAGCGATCATCATTGCCTGCACCACCACCTGTTGATGGCTCAGACTCGGACTCTGAGGCCGAGGTGCGTCTTTCTATACGTTTGCGACTTACATCTATGCGACATCCATACCTTTGGTTGGATCGAGGTTGACATTGACTGTTTTCCTGTCCAGGCTTCATCAAAGAAGAAGGAGAAGAAAAAGGAGAAGAAACATAAGCTTGAGAATGGGAATGGTGAGCCGGAGAAGAAAAAGAGGCGTAAGAGTACGGCCGATTGATTGAACTCGAATCATTGTGCGGTTGTTGGTGTCCTCTCGACTTGCTCTTGTGCTTTGTACTTTTTTGTTGTTGTCTCACCTGTATAATTCCCTTATGTATTCGAACTCGGTTCTGAGCGGTCACCAAATGATGACGTTCAAACACCAATTGAAAACAAGGATATGAAGCACGCAAAACCGCCTTGCAGCCTATCCAAGCGGCCCGCCCAAAAGACCTCCCCTCACTGACTCTGCCTTGGCTCGCATGTCTTCAATGGCACCAGACAGCAGCCTATCCACCCTCTCCGCACCATCCATGTTGGCCGCGCTAGTCGGGACACACCTCATAGGTGCCTCCGCTGGCAACGCATAGTGCCTCGTGCCTCCAACAGGCCATGCTGAACAAGAGCTCGGCATGGAGGCAGCGGCGGGTCTCCCTGTCGGGTATGGGGCAGAGGGTTGGGGGAGGGTCGATGTGCCCACGAACGGTTCGGATGTCCCAAATTGGGGTGTAGAGGTCGAACCGGGAGGCGCGTAGAGGTTTGTGGCTCGGAAACGGTCCCCGCGGGTGAGTGCATTGAGGTGGTATTGAAGTTGAGCGTGGATTCGGTTTTGCATCTCTGGAAGGTGAGTTCGTTTCCGGGAATCGCAAGGTTTTTTTTTTTTTTAAAATTGAGGAACAGTTAAAAAATGGTCGCAGCCGCTTTTCTGTTTGGAGAGTCTTACATACCTTTGGTCTCTCTCGTGCCCCTTGGACGGGGAAGGAGGACGGGGCGCGATGCGAACGTTTCTGCCTCTGTGATTTGACCGAGTCCGATTTCCTTGTTGATCTTCAATTCATACTCGGCGTCATTGAGATCGAGGTCTGAGCTATCGTCATGCACATCGTCGGAACCTATGTCGAGGATTTTGAGCGTTGATTGCCGTTCGAACAAGATAAAAAACGAACGAACCGGGAGGGGATGGTTCACGGTAAGAGATGTTTCCTGGTTGAATCGTAGCGGCTGGTTGATATTCCATGCAAAAAAAATCTAATGCACTTCAAAGCTCGATATAAACTGAGGTGCTTGTGTTACAAGGATAGCGGTGAAGTTCCTGGACTCGCACGACGTTGCCGTCTACTGGTTTGGTCTTCTCGACACCTCGCGACAGACTCTGTATCGCCGGATGTCCCTCAGTCCTTTGAGCTCTTGACTTAAGAGACATTTTCTCCGATGCCTGGCGTGAAAGCAGCATTGGCCTGGCTCGGACCTCATTAGAGATGTCCGAGCGAGCCCAAAACCGCCAGAAATCTGAAGCGGAATCACAAGCTGAAACTGCTAGCCACCCAAAGCACACAAGAGAAACTCATTATATGGCTTTTGGGCTGAGCCCCGCCACTTACCAACCGTTGGTCCTAGGTCTTGGACTCCTCTGACCCAGGCCAGTCCGGTGTCAATTGTCCCAATGCCCATGGCCAACTCTGAGGTCGAAAAGGTATAGTATTACCACTGGCTAGCCGTTTTCATCTGTGTCACTTGGGAGAAGGCATTTCTGGATGGTGAACACCAACCCCTGATACGGACATGCATCTCTACCTATGCGTCCCCATATCATTTCACCATCAAGCGGCACCGAAGGTGGGCTGGACACACGGAGCGCTATAGTATGGGAGCAGTGGTGGCGAGCGTCTACCAGCACGTATCTTCTTGCAAACAGGCTTAATCACCATACGCCAGCGGAGAAAGGATTTAACAGATCAGGTCAATGACCAAAAAAAATTGTCGTTCCCCGCGGCCTATAGTAACGTAGAAGCGCGGTGACAACATGATACAAGCGATAAACAGGGGGACAAGACGAAGCATACGGGGAGATGCGTACTGTAGGGCATCCCGTCATTAGCGTACAGTGTGAAACCCAAGCCTCGAACGAAGAGATTGCTCACTGGTCCTGATGGCACGCCACAACCAATGATGATCTTCACAGGACATCCATTCGATCTAATCCGCAGACCCTCGATAAGCCATTTCCCATCAACTTAACATGAGATGTAGGGTCTTCTCGCAGTCGCAACCTCCTCCACGCCTTAAGCACAGTCACTTCGAGATGTTTTTCAAAATCTTCAAACTCTCCCTTCGCCTGTTCGCTCAATTCTCCTTGGTCTCTAAGCTTCGCAATAAATACCTTGGCAGCGCCGTGCAGACCACATCCAATTTCCGCTTCTGGGTTCGACAGCAAGGCAACATTGACAAAGTGGAAGACAATGTCGTGCGTGAGGAATGTGCGCGCCAGGACAGTATCGTTGAGTTTCGTCTCCAGGTCCGCATGAGGTTGGTGGACATCCATCCAGCCTTTGAAAGCTTCGATCGCAATATGTGAGGTCCATGGTGCCGAGTCTTCAGGGTCTGCAAAGCTCTCCCATGCCCTAAGGAACAGTACCCCTGCAGCTTCTGCACCGACGTAATTACAAGCGTCCGCAGTGGGATCACTGGCTGCTCTTCCCGCTTCCTGCAGTCCAACCAGCACTTCGATGACCTTCGCCGGTTCAAGTCCCTCCACTGAGCTTCTCGCGCGAGCGGTACGGATCCTCTCAGCCAGCCAAAGCATACCCGGGCCGATGGTATCGTATTGGTGGGTGCTGTGATTCCTAGCCATTGTGACCAATGCATCCTTTATCCTCCGATCCAGGTGATAACGCGATCGTGTGGATGTGGTACCAGCATCGCTGCGGTCCTCAACAACGGGGAAAACTGTGGTCCGATCTGGGCTCCACGGTGCAGGTGACTCCATAACCCATGGTGGCTGTATGATGGTCCGTCCGTTTGGTGCTACAATTTCGGTTTCTTTATTATCATAGGAAGTAACCATCACAGACATCACTCACGATCGGGGCGATACGGTATGACATGTGGCCCCATTCCCGTGGTCTGGGGAATCAACGGCTGCGTTGCCATTGGTTGCGCTATAACCAACATCAGCTTCAGCCAATGCAACCCAGGATTTTCTTGACATACATACACAATGGGTTATAAAATGATGGCACGTTGGGCCACACCTGGGGTCCCGGAGGCGCTGGTATAACAACTCGTTGCGGTGCTGTGACAACCAAGTGGCTGATGTCATTACCCGTAACGCAACGACGGATCCGCTTCACTTACGATCCTGGCGGTAAGTTGGTTGCTGTATTGTGAGCGGTGCTCCAGGTCCCGCGGTCCAATCAGTTGGCTGAGATATTGAAACTGCTTGCGCTATGTTACCATAATGATCACGACTGTTCTAAAAATTTCACACTCAGAATCGACTTGACTTACGAAATGGGTTATAAGTTGACGGCGCCATTTGCCACAACGGCTGCACCATGGGCGCCTGGGATGGTATGGTCTCCTCAACAATACCGGGTCCGTAGTAAGCCGATTGTTCAATGATCCACGGCGGCTGTATTGAAGGGGCTAAGGCAATGACAGGCACTTGTGGTGTT
>WSTV01000633.1:0-16528 GCA_019632285.1 Tulasnella sp. 332
ACCAGTGGCGGGCTTGAATTCGACGTCAGACATGATGATAGATGTGTTGGAGATGGGATGAGATGGAGTGAGATGAGCGAGTTATTGAGAGATGATGCTAGGTAAAAGACGTGCTGAAGGCACGCTTATATAGCCCGACCATACCGTCAAAGAAGCCCTGCAAAGCTCAAGTTGCACCGAGATGTGACTTGGAATGAGATACCTGTGCAATCGGCCTCCAGATGGGTTCATAAGCGCCCAAAGTCGCGCAGGGGTGGGCCGCATTGGGCAATACAAAAAGATTGAGCTCCCTGATGAGCTTCCTCCAATCAATCTGAGGTCTACCCCCGCTGTATGGCCTCATTTCTCACATGGGTGATAAGTGTCGGTTTCGGTTTCAAAGCAGTCTACCCCTACTATGATAGGGACGATCAATCCAAGGAAATAAAGTGTATTCGTTATTTTAGCAAAGTACTGTCGTACATTCACTCAATGTCGTTAGAGGATTACTCGGTAGCAGATCGGGTTCCAACTCGATGATAGGGGCTACACGCTCAGGGTCCCGACGCTCAACTTCACTTCGATTGAGCTCCCCGAGAAAAGCGCAGGGCATGTGGTATTATGAGGTCAAGTTTGATGAAAATGCATTTTGCGGGATGATACGGATGAGGGCCTTTTTGGATGGATATTGAAATCACCGGGAGCCGAGCGATATGACACCCCAGAACAATGCTAAGGCGTCGCGTGCGGGAGACGCCATGCAAAGCTACAACATTTTTGGGCCCTGAATTCAAGCTGCCGTTTATGGTAAGAATCACACGTTCTCTGTCGTGGTATGCGGTGCATGTCACTGTGAATGCATATGGTAAGGAAATAATCAACATTTGTAACCGTTATCGGACAAAGAACCCCTGTGCAGCTCGTGAGGGAGCTCAATCTTTACATCTCGCCAGACACAGCTCATTCTTGGTCGGGGGTAAGCGCTTAGGATGCAGTGGATCAAGATTCAAACACACGTCGTGTACAGGCCCCTAACTAATTAGAGGAAGCTTATGAAGGAGCTCAATCTCTGCGTCCTGCCAAATGCAGCGATCCCCTGAGCGACTTTAAGCGCTTATGGAGCTCATTCGGAGCTGACTGTGCAGATGACTGATTGTAAGCCAGATTCTCGACGTCTGTTCTCCATCATTTCGTCGTGCAGCTGCCCGATGGCGTACACGGCCTCTGAGTTAGCACCGTAATTTCTCAGCGCTTGCAGGCCTCTGCTGGATGCCCCAGATTGCTCGGGACCTTCCTTTTTGACCTCGGCTTTGTGAAAATTGGACTTTGTGGAGGAGCTTCCTTGACTCGGGCACGTCTCGATGGGCTATATCAACCCAGTCTCGACATGTCTCTTGCCTATCATCATCCCTCAACAACCCACTCTCTCATCTCATTCAGTTAAGTCAACAACGCATCTCTCATCATGAGCGACGTAGAATACAAGCCTGCCACCGGCATCTACTTGTTCAGGAATGCGGCAACCAAGACCATGGTCGACTTGATCAACGGTTAGTGCCCCTTCCGATATCATCTCGATTGAGTGAAAGATAAATTAACCACCATGTTCATTTATAGGCGGTGATTATAACCCCATGAACATAGTTCAGGGATACGAGAAGGTGGAGAGCGAAAGCTTCCGAAACCAGTACTGGTACACCACCAACATCGGGAATCCTGATCTACCCAACGCCTACTACATCGTCAACATCCGCACCAACAAGTTTCTGACTATCGCCGAAGGGTAAGTTGGCCGAATGCTGGATACTTTGCATCGTGATGACCGAATCCTTTCACGTTTCTGCAGTGCGAAGGACGTGACGGCTGTCGGCCAGTTCTCCGACCCCGAGGAGAGGAAGACCCAAGAGTGGCTCTTCTGGAAGGGCAAGTCGGGTCTTTGCAGGTATGGATAATGTCCTTCGTCAGCCGCACGCTATCCAGACTTGACGATGCTACCCCACCAACAGGATCCAGAACCTGGCCCGTCGAGAGGAGAATGTCGCCAGAGGTTTCTTGAAGTTGGCCAAAAAGTGCGCGAGCAATATTCTCTTCTGTTTAATGCATGGTTAACGCGTTCCTCCCAGCTCAGCGTCGAACTATGTTCAAGTCCAGGTGGACCTCAAGGACGATGACCTGACTCAACAATGGCGCATCATCAACAGGTCCCGCACCAGTGAGGAGATCGTCAAGTTGGCTGGAGAATCAGCGCCGTCCTTGTTGGGGGGCGTGACGGCCCTACTTCCGCCTCGCTTGTTGGTCTTCGAGCCCGTGAATCTTCAGCGCTCAGCATCTGATTAAGATATCCTTGGACAGATATATGCAGATGCCGAACATCATGTATCAGATCATCCAGGGCAAGTACACGGACAAGGGCGACATCATCAGACAGGGCAAGGCGCACTTCGACAAGACGCAAATCTTCGCATTCAAGCACTGTGTTGATAGGTGGGCCAACGAGAACTTGAGCCTGGTGGCTAATGTACGTTTCTGAAGCAGATTCTCGTGACGTGCAACGTAATGCTAATCATTCCACCGACATTGCGTTACGCAGACCTTCCATGTTATCACTGGATTGACGTTCGGACAACAGTCGGGAGCAGCTAAGACGGCAGTTTGGGGTCTGAGGGACGACGATCTAGACAGTGTCATGTACTTCGATCTGCAGAAGGGCCAGATCCAGAACTCGGACCCCACTTTCACGCCCAGTGATTCGTTCTTCTGAACGTGTAGATATGTCATCAACTGCACTCCTAGGAGTCGTAGTATTGGAATCCATTGATCGATCTTGAAACCAAATAATCTCGTGTCGTTGTTCGTGGTCCTAGGTTTTGTACCCGTCCTGAACATATCCGCCAATCACGACAATTTATTACCATAAAACATATGTATAGCGGCATGTATTAGTTTGGTCACGAGGTGGGACTAGGAAGTATATAACGCAAAGTCTACTTGTTTTCACCATCAAGTCGTATCTGTCTCCCACCTTGATAGTGCCCGAAAACCGCTATTACATTGACACCAAGGTGAGACCTGCTGCATCTGTTTCAGCTCGGATGTGTCCACAGCGTTGTCTTGCACATTCGGCTCCCACTCTTCTACTCAGTTGTGCATTGGCTGGTCCAACACCTGTATTTTATTCTTCCACATCATACATCGTTTGAGGTGACTTGGCCTCCGCCCGACTATCTGCTGAATTTTAAACGCACCACGACAGTGAACGTATGAGTAATAGCCGTATCAACCATCCAGGTTGCGAGGAAGGATTTGCTATCTTCAGACTTCTCTTCTCTTGGCACTGTTGGACGTGGGTAGGCGTTATTACATCCCAGACAAATGCTCATTCTCCGTCGCTGTATCATGGCTTGTTAAACGCTGCATTTTCTCTTTTGTATTATTTTAGAGCTTGGATCATTTTTGCTCATGATCTAGGCTGGAATCTCGATTCCTCTGCTCGACCGTCGCGACTGCGCCGCGTCAAATCTGACTCCGTCTTTCCTCTGCTCAACTGCACGACCCCTCGCACAAAACGTTGCTTGGTATCGCTAGCAGGTCGATGCATACATACTGGTTTACATCCGCGACGTGAATGGTCCATGCGACATCGTATTTCCACATCTGTGCGGTTGGAACATATCCTTTATCACAATGATTACTCCCCCTCAAGTCCAATTCAACTACGACAGGTCGGAAGTCTTTAACTATCGGGGTAGTTTCCAGCAGCCAGCCGATAATCCGGGGTATGAGACTGGCGTTTGACCACTATGTTGAAGGCGTTTGGGCTTTTCCCCTACCGTGAACCCCCCGCTCCATCAATTTAATGCCCCTGTCTTGATTTGTAATCTTATTTTTGCGGAGTACTTATAATATGTACTGTATTCTTGTTTTATTTTAAAAGGCCGTGCTTTCGTGGTCTCGATGCATAATTAAAGTGACTCTAAGATTCTTCCGATCATAATAAGTGTATAATTCATCCGGTACATGATCTTAGCTTCTTACATCCGGTACTAAGACAGGAAAAATGAAGTACGGCGCTGGGACGTGTTCTGGGGATCGTGTATTAACTTCTAACTTCTCAATGGGTTCTTGTGGACCCGCCAAACCCCTGTTTGGCCTACTAGGAAAGACCACGGGCACATGCTCGTCTCTGGATCATATAAGCCAGCGGCTTCATACACCCATTAATAGCCACATCAAGCCTGGAGCAAGTAGATAGAGAGCAGAGTGAGCCAGACGCTGGGCGAGAAATAGTTCGAAGGCGAAGTGTGACACAGTTCGGCTGAACCGGCGATAAATCGTAGTGACGCGCGATCCCAACGCGAACCTTACAATCCGGACTAGCCATAAACAACCGCTATGGGACGGCCGCTATTCTTTCAGGAGCTGTATAATACGCTCCTATCCGCCGCGCCTACTTCTGGGCGAGATTTTGACCAAAATCTGTATTACCTACTCGAACAGGCCAAGCCGAAGTTCCTTCAACTTTTCGATATTCCCCCAAGGGATCCAAAAGAGAAACAAGCGATTGAGACTGGTTAGTACAAGGATGTCTCGTCCGCTGAGGCTCTGACCTGACCATTTTGAGCACCAGGTACCGCCAAGCTTCACGGAAATACCGCTATCTCCCATTTTAACGACACCTTCAAACATGAAACGCTCTTCCTCGCGCAAGAGCTCGACTGCTCCGAGATACTGTGCGCCGAACTCATTGATGAGGTCGCAGTCATGGATAGGCTTGGCCGAAGCGCCACAGCGGAGAATGCTGTCGTAAGGCTTCACGAGGACCGCTCGTACATGCTGCAATGCCTGAAGCGCATTTTTGAAGGCGCCATGAACCCTGCCAGCCTCTCACCTCGAGTTGGTACTATGTTGAACAAGTACTCCTTGGACCTCATGGCTTGTAGCTTTGACTTTGGAGGCGGGCGAGGGAAGGGAAGAATGGCGGAAAAGGTGGTTCTGGAGCTGGATAGGCTGAAGGGGTCCATTGAGAAGATGCGGGTGTCCCTCAGCAATGCTCCAAGTGCCACTACCAGTAAGTACGCATATTCAGGCTAAGTCGCGCAAACACTGAGCCACCTCTCAGATGCCAGTTTTGGCAACAACATCCTCAAGTACCGTCTCGATGCTTTGCAGCATGAGCGGGCCCAGCTGGGGCACATTCTCTTCATGTTCGCAGCAGCACGCGAAATGGATCGAACGAGCGTGACGAAGCTCGTCCGGTGGCTCGCAGCAGCAGAGCGTACAGATCCGCTCATCTTTTATGTGCTCACCTCTGTTCTCACATCGCTGGACGTCACGGCAGAGGAGGACGAGATGGACGGCGCGAACAGCCTCCTCGTTGACCATGAGCTCATGGTACAAATGAACTCGGCGCTCGAGCAGACGTCATGGAAAGTGCCTGAGCTCAAGGCCTGCGTGAATCTGCAATGGTCGCTATGGGTGCGAGAGGTCCGATCAAGGGATCCTCACCTCGGAGGAAACTTACGCGGGATAGAAGAGGATGTGGAGAAGATCGCGCAGTCGGGGATCAAAGGGAATGCGTTCCAATATCTGAGGGAGTTGGTTCTCGCGTCGAGTCCTGGTGCAGATGACACCACAGTCTCAATTGCAGAAGATGCGAGCGACGCTATCGGGCCGGACTTCCAATCTTATTTCCTCGACCAAGTCGACACGCTCGTTCAGTCGCTCATCATAGTCATGAGCCCGATCCTGAAGAAGATAAGAACAAAAGAGGACGACGCAGAGTACGCTGGGTCGCGTGGTTTGCGGCTATCCGTTTCGGCGTCTCAGGAGCCTACCCGAAGGAACGACACAGAGGCGCTCTTTCGACTAATTGCTGCCATATACGATCGAAAGGAGCTGGACTCAGGACTGAAATACTGGAGAGAGGATGGAATGGACGAAGGAAGACTGCTCGCCTTCCTCTGCTGGGCGACGGAGGTCAAGCGGCCAAATCTAATAGTCGCAGTGTACGACATGCTCGCATCTCTCGGGCGTGGACCAACTTGCGCCGAAGAAGCGTTCAATTTCTTTGCCACTGGCAATGCGAACTATGGTGGCAGCCAAACTCAGTCGCATGGGAACTTCACCTGGATCGCGCTCTTCCTCGCACTGCACCAGGACTCTGAGGCACTTCTCAAGAGCGTTGGGCCACAGGCAAGGAACGGAAGTGGGCAACCGACAGGAGGTTTCACTCTCCCCTTCGATGAGGTCCTCATGCTGCGCGGCTTCCTGCGACTCCTCCGGAACGTCATACGATACTCTAAACCGGCGAGAGAGGTCATTCGTTATCATCAGAACTTCAACGCGCTGCAAACTCTGTTTAACCTTGTCATATTTCCTGTACCGCTGGAGCTTAAGGCTGCGTTATACGAGACACTAGCGGCGTTCTGCACAATGGATGGCGCGGCGAAGGGTGTGGAGACCATTAGAGCGATGTGGCACCACCTCGAGCGGTCGGGGATCTTGAGGTTGTCAGTGTCGTCTGGGGTGGAAGGCGGAGTGGCGGAGGAGTTTGAACGAAGCGAAACCCCGCAGAAGCAGTATCCAGGGACCACCGCATTCATCGGGCTGTTGGTGGCTCTAGTCCCAGTGTCGAAGAGTGGCACTGCCGAACAACTCTCCGATGTCGACACGCATATCATACCCGAAAACCTTGGAATACCTCATAGGTCTCCCGGCCTGGGTCCCTACGTAACCTTCGTTGTTGACATCATTCTCGTGAAACACGCATCCAGGGATTATCGGTCAGCCACAGAGAGGTTCAGGTTGCTTGATGGAGCATTCCACTTCGTCGAGAACTGTCTCGAGTCGTACGAACTTCCGAGCATGCTTAGCATGGATCTATCACCGGCCTCTCTAAAAAATGCAGCTACGGCCTCAACCATCGCCGCGTTGTGCGCCCATCCAGGTTTCGATCTCCTATCCCGGGTCCTGACCACAGAGTCGCCCTTCCGACAAACCCTGTTCGACTACGTTAGAGCCGCATATGGAGCCATAGAGAGGGACGAGATCCGGACGCCATACTTCATTAGCGCAGTTCGTCGGGTTTTGAAGATCCTGTACCGGGTTCTTCAGATTCAAACGCCTTTCATCGACGTTCTCCTACCGCTATTAGGACAGAACCCCGATATCCAAGGACTCACTAGGACCTCTCCTCCCAGAGGCATCCTGCAGCTAGAGCAGTACCTGATATGGTCGCCCGAGCTTGTACCTCAGATCGGCCAGTACGTCAACAGAACGGAGGACCCAGAAATGATGTTACTCGCCGTCCACATCTTGTCCATGATTAGCGAATCTCTGATCTTCAACGTGGTCGACTCACACCTTCCAAACGTTTCTCGAAGGATGAATCGCCTAGTGGTGCTCCTTGATCGACACGAGTTCACTCCTTCGATCATCCAAGGCTTCGTGAGGCTCTTAGAAGTGGACTCAGAGGAAACGGACGCGGCGCAAGATGAGGTTCTGACACTTGACGACCTCCCGAAAGACACTGAACGCTCGTCGAACATCAACCACGTGCTCAGAGAGTCAGTTATGCGTCTTCTACTTCGGAATACCACTGCGGGCCGGCCTGCTCCCAACCTCGCACACCTCCTCCTCGGATATCCGGTACGAGTCGCGTCATCAGAAATGTCCATAGTGGACCCTAACTCAGCCGGCACTGGGAGGTCATGCCTGCATGCGGTGCTTATCCTCGTTAACGCTGGGGTCCCGAGGCTTAGATCTAAGGACGCGGTGCATGAAGAAGCAACCCTCGCAGAAAGCGGCCTACTGCCGCTATTCAACCGAAATCCTTCTCTGGCTGAGCAATGCTACCGCCTAATCCACCAGCTTTGCTTCCATGACTACACATCTACGCCAACACTTCGCTATCTTCGCACACGCGAAGACTTCTTCGCCAGACAACTCGCCATCCTCCCGATCAGACCTATGGTTACGTCCACCCACCAGGACATAGGGATGTTAGTATATGCAGACCGCAGCCGTCTTCCCACGTCGTGTAAGACGCTGACAAGTTTCCTGAGACTACGTTCGTGGGTGTTGGAGTGTGTTTCCCTGGAACTCCATCAGTTAAGCCAGAACAAGCAAGTTCATAGGCTCGGGCAGTTGCTGGAGCTGCTGTTCGATGCTAGTGCAGAGTTCTCATACTCCAACAGCGTCGCGAGAAACGGCATTAGCGCATTTAGCGGCATGGCAGCAGCTCAGCCTCTCATTCGCCTCCTAGAAATATTCGATTCTTTGGACTTCAAGTGGGAGGACAAAGTCAAAGTCCAGGCGGTTAACCTCCAAGTATATCGCGAGCCGGATTTCGCCGGATGCCAGGAGACGGACGAGTATGATTGTCAAGTGTACTCGGTGCCACTAGTTATGGGTGTAGTCTCGGCGAAGAGGAGGCAGATACAGCGTCAAAATGGAGTCACGCCGGACGCCTTGTTGCATCAAATCAAGGCGGAAACACTATTCGTTCTAGATTCTTGCGTCAGAGAAAATCACGATCGACAAATCGAACGTGCCCGAGCCAGGTCCTTTGAAGCATGGACACACGTGCTCGACGTAACTCTTCACGAGAGCTTCGATCGTCTACCGCTGGAGAGAAGGGAGCTCATCACATTGGACATTCTTCAAGCTATCGCTACCTTCCTCTCGCGTGCATCAGTGTCACTCTTCATCGCCCAGTCCCTAGCGGAAACCATTCTAACCCTCACCACCGTCCTGCGAGCGGATCGACACCATCAGGCGGTAGTGCAGTCCACAGTGGACGACGCTTTCGCCGCGTCTCTACCTGTAGATCGTGTCCATGCCGCGTTCCGTAGCATCGTTCAATGCGTTGCCCAAAATGGCATGTCGGAGACTGTAAGGGGTAACCTATACGCATCTCTCACAAATTTCATTCACCTAGTCACGGCGGAGGACCACGCAGAAACTCCATTTGGATCGACCGCTGATAACTTAAACCTGTCCAGAACATTCTCCCTGATTGCTGACGACCACCATGGCGATTTGAGTTTCTTGGGCTCCAGCACGGCCAAGAGGGCTCCAGTGGTTACACGGACGGCTCTCGAGTCGGGGACACTGGCGATCCTCAGTATGTTCGCTGAGAGATTCGTGCCCGTGATCTGCAAGGATGGCGTTGATGGCAGTGACCTTTGGAAGACCGTCACCTTCACCTACTTGGATGCTTTGATCCAGTTATCGCGGACGGAGAAGACGCATCAGGTGTTGACAGTGATGACCCGAGAAGGATATCTGAAGAACTTCGTTCAGAGTGTCAAGACCGCCGACTCCCAGATGATGGGCGTGTTGAAACCAGATCCCGGTAAGTCTCCTCTCAAGCTTACACTACAGAGTTTCTGGCACTCATATATTTTTGGAAGACAACCTGGATCCGCTGTATGTTTACGAAGCCAAGATGAGCTTGTTGGTTCGCATTGCACAAACACGGCAAGGCGCCGAACGCCTACTTGATTGCCGAGTATTCGCCGTTCTCTCTCAATGCGAATTCATCGATGCACGACCACAAAATGACCATGCCTTTATAGGTAAGCTATTCAATACTCGGAACAGCAGGACACTCGTAACATGAATACGCCTGCTTGAACTGTCTATAGATCACGACTCCTTCCTCCCTTCGGCTATCTCAAGATACCACCAGATTCTTGCGCCAGCACTTGAATTAGCAGTCAGCATCCTGTCTGCAGTGGGCCAAACTGCTGCCGTCTTGAAGCAGGTGAGTACAGTGCTGCGAAGCTACGCACTTGACTAAATAATACTGCCAGGCTCTTGCATTCGTACTTGCACATCGCAGCACGGTCTTAGTCTTGCTCACGGACAGATGGGACCAGTTGACATTGGCCAAACTACGAGAACTACAACTGCTGGTTGCCTTGTGCTCTCTCGTATTACCAGTGGTTGATGACCTGGTATGTATACGTATTCTAGCTTATTCTCAACTCTAACTAACGGCTATCGTAGTTCGTTCCTACAGGATTTGGGGCAATTCACACGGCCATCCTGTCGCTTTCGGCCACTTGTATGGGTCCACGGCGATGGACCAATGATGTGGTACCCGCAAACGAGAACGAACTGCAAGAATCTCAGGTTCCTGCGAAAGGTATGCCATACCCCTTCTACCGATAGCCATCTAACAGCCGTTCTCCAGGCTATGGTCGGGTCCAGGGGGACAGCGTCTGGTTGGACAAGGTCGACAGTGCCGCATCTTCACTTCGCAAGTGGCTGGCGGTTTATTCCACCCATGTTACGGAGTCAAAAGGAGGCAAGTCAACCTCCGCCGAATCTGATTTGTTTCTGAAGCTAACCTATCTCTGACGAATGTAGATTTCAAACCGGTCATCGCACCAGTTAAGACTTCTGCTGGAGATGGAGAATCCGCCGCTCGTATACGCAGTGAGTGCGAATAATTGCCGCCACCTTACGCTTCAGCTAACATGTCTCTATACTAGGTCCAGCACCAAGCATCACTGATGTCATAACTACTCTCAGTGCTGTGCGGGAGAAACTGTCATCAGTAATTCAACAGGTACAAGACATGCGGATCAAGCTACAGAGCCCCACACAAATTGCCATCGACGATATTGATCAGGTATGGATTTTTAAGGTCCGACTCAGGGCAGCAAGCTGACACAGCTTCGTAGATCATCGAAGCTTCGTATATGGACTTTCTGGATGAGTTGGATATCAATCAAAGGCGGGCCCTCGCAAAGCAAGAGCTCAAAAAGGCTTGTGTTAGGCAATGGCAAACGGCTCTCGAGTTGCTGCGTGCGTCCTCAATCCTAGTGTTGAGTACATCGATAATAACTAACATGACCATTGCATCAGACTGGTTTGAAACCCTTCTGCTCTTGATCTGGCGTCACGTCAACTTCTTTTTCATCAAAAACCCTCGTCTCACATCACATGCCAACAGCGCGGTCACAGACACAACGCGCTCTTTAAGGATTTTGAAGTCGTCTGCAATACAGCTCGGACCTGACAGCAATCAACTCCGTCAATATTGTGCTGGGATCCTTCTACCTATACTCGACGATGCGGAAGATATGGATATGGTGGGTTTTGTGTTCCCAGCCGCCTGCCTGCATGAGAATTAACAGTCCTGTTTCACGTAGTCCAGGGAAGCCGTTGGTGTAGACTGTACATCAAGAAAGACCTATATTGATCTCCTATCGCGCAGATTGCGTGAAGTATTGACTCTAGATAGCCCGGATGACCGGATGTACTAATCAACGGTTGTCGAAAATATTATCTTCGTGGACGAGGCTTGCTAAGAGAGTCTGAGCGTGGACAAATGGACGTTAATCACATGGTACAGGGGCCAACCATCTAACGAAGCCGGAGCGCCCAAAACGGTGTACCGAATTCGGAAGCACGTAGATCATTGAACATGAGAATACTTTACCTTTTCAGTTGCGCCTACCCGAAGAAGACTGGAATTGAGAGCCTGAGACCCGCCATCCAACCATCTGCCACGAATGTGCCATGGAGGAGCCTCACGATTAACCCAATTACTACGACGCAGCGTATTCTCATCTCTTTCTGGCCGAGTCCTTGCCACACCACTTGGCACATTGTTCGTCTCCTTTTCTCGCCATCGATGTCGTCTTGCGGTACCTTGTGCTAGCACGCCTCACTTGTCCATCAGACCTGAAACAGCTTCAAGTGCTGGTCCCCACCGTCAGACAATATTCAATCTGATCTTCCACTGCCCAAGCGAGCCTTAGTCGGCATGCGCGGATACGCTGGAGATCACAAGCAGGCATTTTGCTCATGCGTCTTCTGCCGAGGTTTCTTCGATCAATCCCAAGGATCATGTGGTTATCTCTGGGGCTCCTAACGCGTTGGACCGCGCAGCCCCATGTACTATGCCCGGGGAATTTGACGAAAGGGCATGACCAATGAAAAATAACGCTCTTTCAGTGGAATCTGGATCCCTTGAGCCGTGTAAGCAGGAACTTGATAGTTCTTAACCTAGAGCCTTGATACGTATCCTTTACCTTGGCTCCTATAAATATAACATCTTCTGCGCTCTTCAATGACGGACCATCAGTAGCATTGGGGTTTACGAACGGCCTAAAGCCAGGCGATCCCACTGCTGGAGTACAGGCTCAGCTCGCTTCGAACCTGCTTGAAACGGGAGATCTAGAGAAGCGAGCGAGTGTAATTGGCCTAGGGATGGCGGCAGTATCAAAGAATGGAAAAGGTTGACTGTAGGAGTCAAATGGGATGGGTTGAAAGAAGACGACGAAGATATAGAAATGACGCCCAAGGAAGAAGAGGTGTATAAAGCAAAAGCTAGGACGATGGCAATGGCGAAGCTGAACGGTGAGAGCAGACTGAAAGACGCAGAGGGGGAAGCCTGCAATCTGTAGAACAACCACAATACCGATATGGAAGAGACATAGCGCAGTACCCATAATATTAACCCACGGAGTCAACGACATAATTTCGGAAAAGATGTGAAATTTCTGTGATTATTGATGAACATGAACGAGTTGTGCAGTATGAGAGGAAGGAAGCAGAATAAGGTTTCAGGCTCCGCGGCAGTCGCAGTTGAACAGAGCAATCGATATTCCAGTCCTAACCACGGTCGAAACATCCTAATCTTAACATGCACATCACATTCAAGTGACACCAGGGGCAAAAGGGAGTGAACATTTGTCAATGCGGATCGCAACGACACTACCGCCACCACAACCTTCGGGAAAGATTGACGACGAGAGCCCGGCGCATAAAATTATTATTATTTGTGAGGCTAGTGCTATTATATGAGCCTCTGTTACAGGCGGCGCTCACGCGGCTGGAAATCTCGATTCGAAGCTGAGTCATCACAACGACTGGTGATATTTTCTCGACACTTCTCTCAGTCGTGATTTTCTCTCGTCAAGGAGAGCTCGCGCCTTGTAGGTCATGGGTAGAGTATGTGGTGTGGACGAGCTTGTCGTTTTGATGAGATCAGTCAGATTGCGCCACGACGTCCACTTCAATGTACACGTCACTGTCCCCCAACAACAGAACACGCGGAACAAGCCGTTGGCTTCCACATAGCGTCTCGAGTATAAGTCAAGGGAAGAGCTGGTCCTCGAAGAACCAGTATCAGTCCCCTGCTCCTTCTCACTCGGGTTCTACGTGCTTCATTTTACCTTTCAAGATGACCCCTCCAATCATTTCTCCCACATTCATTCGTATATTTACCAGCATAACCCTTGCTTATCTCGTTAAGATGGAAGCGGCCCTTGAGCCGGGCAAGATGTCCAAGGTTACGACCTGGGTGCTCGCGCGGTGAATATTCATAGGCTCGCTCCTGCTCTTCGCTTCCACTGGCGGTGAAATTCCCAGAAGGGACATGGAGGGAAAGATTGGTGCCTGAGCCACCTTCGACCCCCAGGTTGGGTGAAAACACAGACGGCGGACAAGGGGACGAAGCCCTTGGTCGAAAGGCCTTGTGCGAAGGTGAGGGGCACCAGTGAGGCCACCCCACCCATCGCTGGATGGTCTGGAGGGGCTGGATATGATGGGTCGGAAAGGAGGCAGCGATTGCAAGGCCGTGCTCCGTGCGTAAGACCATCGATCGGACAGAGAGTGCCGGCCGAACGGGAGATGTGACGTCCCAGACGGGGTTCAAGAGGCGGCGTCGAGTGTGTGCGACCTCAAAAGAGGTGGCACTTTATCTCCGCTTCCTCTCTCTCGCACTCATACTAGCTCTGTCATGATACGAACTTCTCCCAGCACATACTCGGAGTTCAAGTCTGACGAATAGATCATGTCCTCTCAACTTCGCTTAGTGCCGCCCCCAACGCTAGTCCGACTGACATGTTTACACTGAAGTCAGTCACAGACTCCACCGTTCATCAGACCATAGTCGGACGGGAAAAGGATTCTTGTATGTATTTTCTCTATATCTCCAATATCATGCTCCCATGGACTGATACGCATATGACTCGTTAGGCTACCGTCCAGCACAACACGTCAATCTCACCCGATTTTCAAAGTCTCAATCGCAATAAAGTCGGCCATGAATTCTCTTTCTGTCTGACGGGATCGGAGAAAGGTGTCCCATGACCACCTGACAAGACAAAGGAATGGAAGAAACTCAAGGCGGTTGGGATAGTCAGGTCCAAGAGGCAGCTTTGAGCAGTGAATGCGACTAAGCCTCCCAAGTCGGCTCGTGGCGCCAAGCTGCTTAGTTCCACCACTCACCCCACTCTCTTGCCCTTCCCGGCTCCGACCTTCGTCGCGCAGCCGCAGCCATTTACTTTCATCCCTCCGGCCTTCATGACGTTACCTCCCGTTGTCGCCCATAATCTCTTCGCACAGGTCCCAATGGGGTCGCCTGATCCACAATTCACCGCCACTCCTTTATTCTCCCAGGCGCAGATCCTGGCTTTGCTCGCCTTTTTCGACAGCGAAGCACCTGTGGTCGATGCGACCAACTTCTTCCAACATTGAGCACACCCTCTTGGAATGTCTTGTATGCTTCTCCCTCTGGTCGCTTCTAGTAGATACACTGGAACTAAGGCCCTTATACTTGAATGCCAGATATGCGTCATCCCGCGTTCGCTGAGCAAAGCCGCAATACTCTCCCATATCCCAAATGGATACCCTCATGATCATGCGCTCGTATCGATAATTTCCAATCCAGCAAGCGGTCAATTTTCACTATATTCAAGAATGTCACTGGAAGTACGCCGTATCTCCAAGCGCCAGCTAACATCGCATCAGTGAGCATACGGCTCCAGCGCAGCTAGATAGTCCTGCTTCAAAGGCACGGCATGCTCGACAGGGTGTCCCGCTTTCCATCTTTTCCGCCATTGTGCTGGAATCGTTGCCACCGAGAGTACAACCGGACACATTTCGATGACCCTCGCATCGTCTCGATGAAGCAGATAGAGGAACAGTACAAATTCGGTGTCGGGATCACTGAAAATTCGGGGTCATAGATTTCATTAGCAAGCTGGAGTACTGGAAGACTTAGGCAAATGCTTACTATTGGCTAAGAGACCCTATCATACGTGGATCCCTTGTGGTCCTCACTTCCTCGAACGACATCCAGAACGTCTCCAACGAAGCGCCGCGGTCGCCTGCATTGATATCTCTCGCGTTGGCAGGAATGCAAAGAGCGCCTTTACCACCATAGTCCTGAAAGGTTTGAGAGAACTGACAGAGGACCAACAGTGAACCCTGCATTCGCTGGGAAGGATATTAGGAACCCGACTCACAGCGAATTTCCCAAGCTCAATCTCAAACGGAGAGCCTCTTACTTCCCTATCAAATCTCTCAAACTGTTTCTTCTCCAGCACATCCTCATACCACAAAATCCTATCCTCTGCAGCCAACATGTTCCCTTGTTCCGCTTCGCCTCCATATAAAGGGGCCTGTACCTCCATCGGACCTGACCTCCAAGCGATCAACTGAGTGCCCGCAGCTTGGACTATGTCACTGAAGCTCTCCCCATCTTGACATGACGTCGACCGTGGAGCTTGATAGTCCGCATCCGTCACACGTGGATCCGACCCGGCGACTGACGAGTCGGTGTTTGGTATCAGTGGTTGCCATCGAACTCCTCGCAGCTGATTAATCTTAGATCCTGATCCTTTTCTCTGGAGTGTGTAATCCTGTTCCAACTTCGGCGGAGGCGCAAGCGGGATGGCGTCGGGCGTTTCATTGATGCTAATAGGGCGGCGGCGTACCCCGGTAGAGATTCTATGGGGAGGGGACCCTGCCTCGCTCTCCGATGAGCGTTGTGGAGGAGCTGGGGGATTGGGGGTCGAGCCCGACGTCACGAAGTCAGAGGAACCAGAGTGAACCGCTGGTAGTTGTTCTGGCTCTGGTTCCGGTTCTGGTTCCGGTTCTGGTTCCGGTTCTGGTTCTGGTTCTGGTACCGGCTCGGGTCTTGGTTTTATGATTGATCTTGGTCTCGCTGCAGGGGCCGGCCTGTCTGCTGTCACTGATTTCAGCAACGAGACTGGTCTCGATGTTGGTACCGACACCGATGCTGGCCTCCGGGATGACACCGGTCTCGGTGAGGCCGCCGCCACTGGCCTTGGTCTGGGTTCGGCGGCCGGTGCGGGTCTCGGCACTGGTACCGTTGTTGACCTCGATATTGGTACCGGTGCCACATCTGCTCTTGGCGCTGCTACTGCCCTCAGTACTGGTGCTGGTGATGCTATTGGCCTTGGTGCTGGTGCTGGTGCTGGTGCTGGTGCTGGCGCCGGCGACACCATTGGTTTTGGTGCTTGTGACATTACAGATGTTGATCTCAGCATTGGTACTGAATTCGGTGATGTTTGGGGTGCTGGTGCTGGTGACATTACAGATGTTGATCTCAGCATTGGTGCTGGTTTCGGTGGCGTTTGGGGTACTGGTGACATTACGGGTTTTGGTCTCAGAATTGGTGTTGGTTTCGGTGGTGTTTGGGGTGCTGGTGCTGGTTTCGGTGGCGTTTTGGGTACTGGTGATGCTACTGGTGCTGTTCCTAGGACTGGTTTCGGCATTGGCA
>WSTV01000634.1:0-16496 GCA_019632285.1 Tulasnella sp. 332
CCCTACCCACTACCACTATCAAGGTTAACGCCCTCGTCGATAGTCAATACCATCCCTCAGTCATCAGAAAAGACCTCAAAGCACCCTTGGAACTTGAAGCGACTCTAAAGTTCGATCAAAACGCAATCCCTATCCTGGCCCTATACGACCCTGGAGCGTCGTCAACATTCATTAATAAATCCCTGGTGGACGAACACCAGATACCCACGTTCGAAATACCCTCGAGACCAGCCTACGCGATTAATGGAGAACCGATTCAAGATGGAGGAATCAATCGAGCAGTTAAGTGCGACCTCCAGATCGAAAATCATGGTAACAAACAGAAATTCCATGTAGCCGATATCGGAAGATACGATGTGGTAATCGGGTTGACATGGATCCGCGAACATCAACCTGAGATAGAATGGTCGAAGGATGCAGCAGATCGAATGGTCTTCAAGTCAAGACACTGTTCGCAACACTGTCTCCCGAACCACATCGATGCGTATGGCGTGGACTCGAGAGCTCCGCGATTGCCGAAGAAGAACGAAGAATTCAACATTGCCTTGATCACAGAGAACACTTGGAAGAAACAAGCCGAAGAGGCCATTGAAGTTGGTGCGTTCTGGCCGCACAAACTAAACCCCCTCGAGATCGCAGCAGGACAGTCGCACGCGGCAAGGATCGCGGAGCAGGAAGACAAGTCCAAACCCAAGAAAGAACCAGCAGAGACCGTGCCACCCCAGTTCCATCGATACCTAGAGATCTTCGACAAGAAGGAATCACTAGTCCTACCACCCGCGCGCGACTACGACCTACGAATCGATCTACTGCCAGGGAAAACTCCCCCATTCAAGAAAATCTATGCCATGTCGCCCACTGAGCTCAACGCCCTTCGAGAATACCTAGATGAAAACCTGCGGAAGGGTCACATCCAACCCTCCAGATCACCGGCCGGAGCGCCCGTCATGTACATGAAGAAGAAGGACGGAAGCCTAAGGCTTTGCGTGGACTACAGAGACCTCAATGCGATGACGGTGAAAAACCGATACCCGCTGCCGCTCCCAAACGAAATCATGGACCGGGTACAAGGAGCAAAGATATTCAGCAAGATCGATCTGCGATCAGGATACAGTAACGTCCGGATAGCAGAGGGTGACGAATGGAAAACCGCGTTCAGAACTCGATACGGTCACTACGAATACACCGTCATGCCATTCGGTCTCACGAACGCGCCCGCGAACTTCCAACTGTTCATGAACGATATCTTCAGAGATATGCTCGACCACCAAGTCGTCATCTACTTGGACGACATACTAGTATTCGCAAAGACACAAGCGGAACATGACGACATCGTTATGGAAGTCCTGCGGAGACTGAAGGCCAACAATGTATGGGCGAACCATTCAAAGAGCGAGTTCAACTTAACTGAGATCGAGTACCTGGGATTCATCATCAATGGAACCACGATGAGAATGGATCGAGCCAAGATAGCTGCGATCGAAGAATGGCCGATCCCCAAAAACGTACACGACATTCAAGTCTTCTTGGGATTCGCCAACTTCTATCGAAGGTTCATACAAGGATACTCAAGGATCGCTCGACCAATGATGGATTTGCTGAAGAAGAGCGAGAAATTCGTATGGGGAAGTAAACAGCAGGAATCACTCGAAGCCTTTAAGAAAGCATTCACGTCGTCACCAGTACTCGCGTTCCCGGACTTCGAGAAACCCTACGTCGTCGAAACCGACTCGTCAGTGTTCGCAAGAGGAGCCATCCTATCGCAAAAGGGGGAAGACGGAAAACTACACCCCATTGCCTATGCGTCGAAATCATTGTCACCAGCGGAAAGAAACTACGACGTCTATGACTTGGAATTACTCGCAATCTACGAAGCCTTCCGAGATTGGAGACAGTACCTCGAAGGAGCAAACGGACAGACAACGGTAATAACCGACCACGCGAACCTAGAGACGTTCATGACAACAAAGGAACCATCTCGAAGACAAGCCAGATGAAGTCTTTTCCTGGCAGGATTCGACTTCAAGATCATATACAGACCAGGAGTAAAAGCACGTCCCGACCCCCTATCGAGAAGACCAGATCATCAGCCAAGGGGGGAAGAAGAGATTTTCAAATCGATTCTCAAGAAAACAAACTTCGAAATTAACGCGACAGCATTCTCAGACAAGGACTTTATAAACAGGATCAGACAAGCACTGAAAGAAGACAAGTCAATGTCTGCTGTCCTGGCCTTCCTTCGAGAAGAAAAAGCGAAGACACCAGCGAAGATTAGGGAAAAGATGAGCGACTACTGCTTGGTAGACGAAGTACTGATGCACAAGGGAAAGATCTATATTCCCCAGGACTACGGAATCAGGAAAGACATCGTCGAATCGAGGCACGACGCCGTAACAGCAGGGCACCCAGGAAGAGCTAAAACACTCGAACTTGTGTCACGAACATACTGGTGGCCATCCATGAAGAAATTCATCAATGACTATGTGGATCACTGCGACGCATGCCTGAGGACGAAGACTATCAACCAAAAACCTCAAGGGCCACTGCAACCACTAGAAGCCCCAGAGAACAGATGGACGGACATCACCTACGACTTCGTAGTAAAGCTCCCAGCCACGAAGAGGAAGAACGACTCTATACTGGTAGTCGTTGATAGGTTTACGAAGAGAGCCCATTTCATCGCAACAAAGGAAAGCTCAACGGCCCAAGACACTGCGAGAATGTTCCTGGAAAACGTATGGAAACACCACAGAACACCACTGCGAACCGTATCCGATCGAGGAACAACGTTCAACTCGGAATTCATGAGAAGACTCTACGAGTTGATCGGCGTTAAACCACACTTCTCGACGGCCTACCACCCTCAGACAGACGGGCAAACAGAGAGGATCAACTCGCTCATGGAGCAGTACCTGAGGCTCTACGTGAACTACAGGCAAAACGATTGGGACGAATGGTTGTCGATCGCAGAATTCCAATACAATAACGCGGTCAGCTCATCGACCGGAGTCACACCGTTCTACGCAGATCAGGGAAGACACCCAGTGATCGCACCACAACCATTCAACAAAGTAAGGGTGCCGGCAGCAGAAGAAATGGCAAAGCAGATCAGAGAAATAGGAGAAGAAGTCAGGGCAATGTTGAAAAAGGCAGAGGAGAAACACCAAACATTCTACGACGCCCACACGCAGCAAGCGACCCCGCATCAAGTCGGGGATCGTGTATGGCTAAGCCGAAAGGATAGCCTCACCGGAACCGAGGCGATTAAGACGACGAGACCCTCTGCAAAGTTGGAGCACAGAAGATTCGGACCATATGAAGTAGTGGAGAAAGTCGGGAGGTCAGCCTATCGATTGAAACTTCCAGACACACTGAAAATACATCCAGTGTTCCATGTATCCCGCCTCACGGCTACAACAAGGGATCCAATCGAAGGACGAAGGACGCCACCTCCCCCACCAGTGCAAAACGAAGTTGGAGAAGAAGAATACGAAGTGGAACAAATCTTAGATTCGCGATGGAAACGAACTCGATTCCAGTACCTCGTAAAATGGAAAGGCTACGACGCGTCGGAGAATTCGTGGAACTACTTGGAAGACACCACCAATGCCGAGGAACTAATCAGACAGTTCCACGAAGGCAACCCTGACCGACCCCACCCACAAAGGTTGTCTCGCAACTCATCGAATCATCGCGCTCAACAACCTTAGAGGGGGCAACTGTCACGACTACGTCGCGCCTAAGTCCAACTCGAACACGGCATCTTCGTTATTGTCACAATCTACTATCCCACGGAATGGAGAACTCGGAGGATTCGGAGAATAGTCGGACTTACATCGGATAAGCATCGGTTTAACTTCGGACTCTTTCTAATCATGTGTCTCTCTTGGTCAGCAGTCTTCTCTTCTATTCCCTCACTGTCCCTGTGCTTCTCTCGGCTAGGAGGTCACCTGTCACTGCCCCGCGCTTCTATCCTCGTGTTCTCCCACACCACCGCGCAGTGTACTCGTGTTCGGTTTGTAAGCCTCCACTCTTGTATTCCTATTTATACTAGTAGGCGTAGAGGACTTAATCCTCACGCAACGTCTTGAACCCTTCTCTCTATTGTACTCCTCCACCTCTCTATACTTCGTCGAGCTTCTAGTGCTCTTCATCGTCTCTTATACATTTCCCTTGTCATTCCCATCGAGCTCCTAGTGCTCGACGTCGTCCAGCGGTTCCTCAGACCTCCCTTCGTGACAACATTGAACTAGGTGTTCAAACCAAAATCCACTTCATCCATACTATATTTGAAAGCCTTGCTAGGTGGGACTAAACAGTCACACCTCCAAAACATGCAAGGACAAATCGCTACCGGGTCCCGTCAGAACATGACTCTGATAGCGAAACTCACACCATCCATTCCCCATCACTCTACATTGCACCTACCAAAACTTTCACCCTGCTCATCCCAACAATTGCTCTCCTGTCACAACCACCGTCATGACAGATAATGTTAAGTACATTATTGAACTCTACCTTCCCACGGTCTCTTCCTTTGTTATCACATCTCCATTCCCACGGTCTCTTCCTATATTATCACATCTCTGTTCCTAGGGATCGTTCTATGTTCCAATTACTATTGCTGTCTGACTGACCCAACAATTGCACAGCATCACTAGTTCTCCATTGTTCTCCTTCTGTAATTAAACACTGCCTCATAGTAGTTTAGTATAAGTAGTTAGGAAGTGAGGAGGTTTGTTCCTCACTTTGCCTCTTGTTCTTCCCTCTGGAATAAGAGTATCTCTTCTCTATACCAACTCCATTGTGTGCTGTCTATACACCCTGTCCCCTGTCCCTCATACAAATCACTCTGAACCCTGTACCCATGTACCTAGACCCCTTGATCTTGTAACTTGCATGTTCACAAGTTCATACATTCCCACAGTTTAAACACTATCTACCCTTGTCTTCAACAGAGGTTGCTACATCTCCCACCAGCAATGGCAACACACCCACCCACCTATGATCAGCTGGTTGCACAGATAGCAGCCCTGACTGCTCAGATGGTCTCTTTAACAACAAATGTCAACAACATAGTCAACCAGCCAGCACTAGTCCAACCCCAAGCCTCAACCTACACACAATTTGTATTCAATGGGCACCCATCTCCAGCAGGCCCATCCATCACCACAAGACAACTCAACCAGCTACCACCAAAAGGCCCAAAGGTGGCAGTCCCTGACAAGTACAATGGGAAGAAAAGGGGTGACAAAGCTTACAAGTTCATCACGGCTTGTGAGCAGTATATGGTGATGTCTGCACAGCAATTCACTAGTGACCAGGACCTCATCAATTGGTCGATTAGATATCTGATTGATGAGGCTCAGAAGTGGTCGCTCATAGTGATCAAGGACCTCTCACAGCCCGCCCCCACAATAGACACCTGGTGTCACGAAGTGATAGCTGAAGGAACCGCTGGATGACAACGAGCACTAGGAGCTTGGTGTGGAGGACAAAGGTATATATAAAGAGACAACAAGGAGCACTAGGAGCTCAACGACGATAAGTGGAGAGGATGATAGGAGAGTACAAGAGAGGAGAGGATTGAAGATGTTGCATAAGGAATAAGTCCTCTATGCCTACTGGTATATATAGGAGTACAGGAGTGGAGGCTTACAAATATGACACAAGTACACTGCACAGCAGTGTGGGAGAACACGAGGATAGAAGCGCAGGGCAATGACAGGTGACCTCCTAAGCGAGATGAAAGAAGAGAGGAGAAGATAAGGAATAGAAGAGAAGGCTTACAAAGTGAGACACATGATAAGAAGATAGTCTGAGGTTAAACTGATAATAGTCCAAAGTAAGTCTGAGGTAAGTCCGAGGTCTGTCCTGTGAGAAGTAGCTTGTGACCATATGTTAAGAGCCCATGTTCAAGTTGGACTTAGGTGCGACGTAGTCGTGACAGTTGCCCCCTCTAAGGTTGCTGAGCACGATGATTGCGGCAAGTGCGATGCAACCTGTTGGGCTGGGGTCTGTCCAGGTTGTTCTCGTGGAATTCCTGGATGAGGTCTTCGGCATTAGTGGTGTCCTCTAGATAGTTCCAGGAATTCTCGGACGCATCGTAACCTTTCTATTTGACAAGGTACTGGAACCTGGTTCTGTTCCATCAGGAATCCAAGATTCGTTCTGCACAGGTGGTGGGGGTGATGTCCTTCATCCTTTGATTGGGTCCGCTGGCATAGCAGTTAACCACGATACATGGAAAACAGGGTGTATCTTCAGCGAGTCAGGGAGTTTCAATCGGTAGGCTGACCTTCCAACTTTCTTGATTACTTTATATGGTCCAAACCTTCTATGTTCCAGTTTCGCAGACGGTCTCAATGTTTTAATCGCCTCGGTTCTGGTGATGCTGTCCTTTTGGCTCAGCCATACACAATCCCCGACTTGATGCAGAGTTGCCTGTTGTGTGTGTCGGTCATAGAAGGTTCTATGCTTTTCTTCCACCCTTTTTAGCATTGCCTTGACCTCGTCTCTGATCTCTTGGATTCTCTTTGCCATTTCCTCTGCGGCTGGCACTTTGACTTCGTTGAATGTTTGCAGAGCTATCGTTGGATGTCTCCCTTGGTCGGTGTAGAATGGGGTAACTCCGGTGGACGAGCTGGTTGCGTTGTTGTATTGGAACTCGGCTATTGCTAGCCACTCATCCCAGTCGTCTTGTCAGTAGTGAACATAAAGCCTGAGGTACTGCTCCATTAACGAGTTGATCAGTTCCGATTGCCTGTCTGTTTGAGGGTGGTAGGCAGTCAAGAAGTTGGGCTTGACACCGATCAACTCATAGAGTCTCTTCATGAATTCCGAGTTGAATGTCGCTCCTCAGTCCGATACTGTTCTCAAGGGTGTGCCATGGTGCTTCCAGACGTTTTCCAAGAACATCTTCACAGTTTCTTGAGCGTTCGAGCTTTCTTTGGTGGCAATGAAGTGTGCTTGCTTTGTGAATCTGTCGACGACTACTAGCACCGAGTCGTTTTGCCGTTTCGTGACTGGGAGCTTGACTACAAAGTCATACGTGATGTCCGTCCATCATCCTTCTGGGGCTTCAAGTGGTTGCAGTGGCCCTTGTGGTTTCTGGTTCATGGTCTTTGTTCTCAGGCATGCGTCGCAGTGATCCACATAGTCATTGATGAACTTCGTCATAGACGGCCACCAGTAGGTTCTGGATACAAGTTCTAGTGTCTTCACCCTGCTGGGGTGTCCCGCTGTGATCGTGTTGTGTCGTGACTCTACGATGTCTTTCCTGATTCCGTAGTTCTACAGAACATAGATCTTCCTCTTGTATATGAGGACTTCATCCACTAGGCAGTAATCACCCACCCTTTCCTTCACTCTTGTCGGAGTCTTTGTTTCGTCTGCTCGAAGGAAGGCCAGAATGGCAGCCCTTGATTTTTCCTTCCCTAGCTTGCTCCTGATTCTTCCAACTAGATCCTTATCTGAGAATACTGCAGCATTGACTTCGAAATGCGATTTTTTGAGAATTGTTTTGAACTTCTCTTCTTCCCCTCTTGGCTGATGGTCTGGCCTTCTTGATAGGGGATCTGGTCTCGCTTTGACTCCAGGTTGGTAGATAATCTTGAAGTCAAATCCTGCCAGGAATAGGCTCCATCTGGCTTGTCTTCTTGAGGGTTCTTTCGTTGTCTTGAACGTTTTGAGGTCCACATGATCAGTTATCACTGTAGTTTGACCATTTGCCCCCTTGAGGTACTGTCTCCAGTCTCTGAATGCTTCGTAAATGGCCAGTAGCTTGAGGTCGTACACATTGTAGTTCCTTTCTGCTGGAGATAACGACTTAGATGCATAAGCAATTGGGTGAAGCTTTCTGTCTTCTCCTTTCTGGGATAGGATTGCTCCTCTTGCGAATACCAATGAATCTGTTTCCACTATGTATGGCTTTTTGAAGTTTGGGAACGCTAGGACTGGCGACGATGTGAATGCCGTTTTAAATGCGTCCAGAGATGCTTGCTGCCTGTTTCCCCATATGAACTTCTTGCCTTTCTTCAGTAAGTCCATCATAGGTCGGGCAATCTTCAAGTATCCTTGTATGAACCTTCGGTAGAAGTTGGCAAATCCTAAGAACACTTGGATGTCGTGCACCGATTTTGGTACCGGCCATTCCTCAATCACAGCTATCTTTGCTTTATCCATTTGCATCATCATTCCGTTGATGATGAACCCTAGATACTCAATCTCTGTGAGGTTGAATTCACTCTTGGAGTGGTTGGCCCAGATGTTATTCTCCTTCAGTCTTTTCAGTACCTCCATGACTATCGCATCATGTTCTTCTTGAGTTTTCACAAAGATGAGGATGTTGTCCAGGTAGATGACAACTTGGTGATCGAGCATATCACGGAAGATGTCGTTCATGAACAGCTGGAAGTTGGCTGGTGCATTTGTTAGTCTGAATGGCATTACCGTGTATTCATAGTGTCCATATCTTGTCCTGAATGCAGTCTTCCACTCGTCTCCCTCTGCGATCCTGATGTTACTGTATCCTGATTGTAGGTCGATCTTACTGAAGATCTTCACCCCTTGGACCTGGTCCATGATCTCGTTCGGGAGCAGTAGTGGGTATCGGTTTTTGACTGTCATTGCGTTGAGGTCTCGATAGTCAACACATAGTCTAAGGCTTCCATCTTTCTTCTTCATGTACATCACTGGCGCTCCTGCTGGCGATTTTGATGGTCGGATATGACCCTTCTCGATGTTTTTGTCCAGGTATTCACGAAGTGCGTTGAGCTCAATGAGCGACATAGCGTAGATCTTTTTGAATGGTGGGGTTTTCCCTGGGATTAGATTGATGCGAAGGTTGTAGTCGCGCTTGGGCGGGAGGACTTGGGATTCTTTCTTATCAAAGATCTCCAGGTATTGGTGGAACTGCGGGGGAACTGCTTCAGCTGGTTCCTTCTTCGGTTTGGACTTACCATCCATCTCCGCAATCCTTGCCATGTGTGACTGTCCTGCTGCAATCTCAAGGGGGTTGAGCTCATGTGACCAGAACACACCGAGGTCAATAGCATCTGTAGCATGCTTATTCCAAGCATTCTCCGTGATGAAGGCAATGTCAACTTCTCTGGATTTCTGCGGTATTGGCTGGCTGACCAATGTTTCCCAATTCTCTCTAAGTTCAAGGTTCTTCTTTGGCTTTCAAGGGGCTCTCGAATCTACTCCATATGCGTCGATGTGTTGAGGCAAGCAGTGCTGGGAACAGTGTCTGGATTTGAACACTACTCTGTCTGCTGCCACTTTCGACCACTCGATCTTGGGTTGGTGCTGCCTAATCCAGGTGAGTCCTATGACCACATTGTATTGACTAATATCCATGATGTGGAATTTTTATTCATTTTCATGATTCTCGATTTGAAGTTGGCATTTGACTGCCTGATCGATACCTCCTTCCTGGATAGGTTCTCCATTGATCATGTATGCTGGTTGTGCGGGTATATCAAAGGTGGGGATAAGATGTTCAAGGACAAGGTGTTTATTAATGAAAGTAGTGGAGGCTCCAGGGTCATAAAGGGCAAGGATGGGGATCGCGTTTTTTCTGAACTTTAATTTTGCCTCAAGTTCTAAGGGTGCTTCCAGGTCTTTTCTGATGTCATGGTATTGGTATTGGCTATCGACAAGGGCATTTGCTGTGATAGTGGTAGTAGTGGTGGGTTGTCACGACTACGTCATGATCAAGTCCAATCCTAACACGGGCTCTACCTTATGGTCACATCTACTCTCCCACGACACGGACATCGGATATACCTCGGACTATTCTCGGCTTTACATCGGACTCTTTCTAGTCATGTGTCTCTCTTGGTCAGCACTTCTCTCGCTTATCTATCTTCTCTTCTCTCGGTTAGGAGGTCACCTGTCACTGCCCCGCACTTCCATCCTCGTGTTCTCCCACACCGCCGCGCAGTGTACTCGTGTCTAGTTTGTAAGCCTCCACTCCTGTATCCCTATATATACTAGTAGGCGTAGAGGACTTATTCCTCACACAACGTCTTGTATTCCCTCTCCTCTACTGTACTCCCCTCCTCTCATCTCCACTCATTGTCGTTGAGCTTCTAGTGCTCCTCGTCGTCCCTATACATTCCTCTTTGTCCTCTCCATTGAGCTCCTAGTGCTCGTCGTCGTCCAGCGGTCCTCTCAGCTCCCATTCGTGACATGGGTGATACATCATAAGAAAAGAGCTCAGGCATAGAACATAGAGGGGAGTAAAAGTTCTTTGAGCATAATAGGACTAACGGTGATGCGATGTCGCACCTCAGTCCCAGGTGTTTCCCTGGTGCTCCATGCCTCCTTCCTGCCCGTCCTGCTGGGTGTCCGCTGCTGCAAAGGCCCTCCTAGCCGCTTCATCCACTGCTCTCATTTCCGCAGCTCTAGCTTCTTCTTGTGCTTCTCAATTCTCATTCTGCCTAGGCTCTGCTTGTTGATCCAACCTGGCATTCACTGCCAGGGGCACAACCCTACAATCTCTTGCGAAATGACCCATCTATCCGCATCTCAAACACGCTCCAGCCTGTCTTCGCCTTTGCTTCTCCGCATCTGTCAGTCGTCGGCAACCTCCTTGATCGATTTCCCTAGCGTTGGGATCACGGGGTGTGCCTGGGCACTGTTGCTGTTGATGCTGTTGTTGTTGTTGTGGCTGGATGGGGTGTTGTTGGTTTCGATCCCAAATCACCTGTTGCAGGTACTGATTGGGAGGGCATTGCTGTTGGGGTATGGGTGCCTGTGGTCAGGGTTGTGGTGGAGCGGAGGTTCGAGGAGCTTGGCGATGCTCTTCTGTGTGAGCCTCAAACAGCCAGTTGTCTATCGTGATCGCTTCCTCTTGGACATTGAGGAGAGTCGCTGCCCAACCTGAGGCAGCCTTAGCGAGCTTGATCTCGGTCTTGAGGCCGAGCTTGTACTGGGAGAGTAGTGCCTGGTTGTTCCAGGTGATGTGGTGTGCGTGTTTGCTAAACTCCACCGTGTATGTGGCCGCTGATGCGGTTTGTTGCAGGTCTCTCAGCCTTTGCTACTCTGTCTGGGTCACTAAAGGTGTGCTCAAATGTGTCTTTCAACTTCACCCAGATGTCGATAGTGGGAGCTGCTGAGGACAGGTCTTTGATGATGATCAAGGACCACTTTTGTGCTTCCTCGCTTAAGTATCCAATGGTCCAGTTGATAAGGTCTTGGTTGCTGATGAATTGCTGTGTGGACATCACCATGTATTGTTCATATGCACTGATGAATTCATACGCCCTATCGCCTCGCTTCTTCCCATCATACTTTTCTGGTGTTGCCACCTTTGGTCCCTTTGGTGGTAGTTGGGGAACTTGTCTTTGAGTGATAGAGGGGCCAGCTGGTGATGGTCTTCCTTGGAATATGAATTGGGTGTAGTTTGTGGCTGCCTGTGCCGGTTGATTGACGATGTTGCTTACGTTGTTGGTTAGGTTGGTCATTTGGGTGGTTAGTGCCGCGATCTGCGCGAGCAGCTGGTCGTAAGTGGGTGCTTGGTATGCTATTGCTGGCAGGAGTGCGATTGGTGGGATGAGCGGAGTGAGGTGTGTTGTGGGTGCAATATATGGTGATGGGGATTGGACGGTGGTGTGGGAGTCGCTGTCTGGGTCATGGTCTGACGGAACCCGGGAGCGATACATTCTGAATCTTCTGGGAGGCGTGACTGATTAGTCCCACCTTGCGAGGTCTTTGAAGGTTGTTGGTTGGATGTGGAACTTGGTGGTCTTTCCTAGCTCTATGTGGATGTAGATAGGTAGGATGTGAGTGTTAATGTGAATGAGATATGCAAGTTGTTGTCGTTTGGGGAAGTATGGAATGCAGATCTTGGGGAATGTGTGGTGTTCTTTTATTACCCAACTTCCAGGTAGTGCTCTCTTTACTCTCTTGACATCATCTTTTTTGATGCAGAAGGTGATGATTTGGTTTGACCTCTGCACGAGTTGACTGATGTTCAGGGTGTATAGGTTGGGTGTCTCTTGATTCCTAAGGTTGTATCGAAGTACTGGCATAAAAACGTCATAGAGCGGTGTTGAGACGCAATGTATTGTCACGAAGTGATGGCTGAAGGAACCACTGGATGACGACAAGCACTAGAAGCTCGGTGTGGAGGATAAAAGTATGTATAAAGAGACAACGAGGAGCACTAGGAGCTCAACAACGATAAGTGGAGAGGATGATAGGAGAGTACAAGAGAGGAGAGGATTGAAGACGTTGCATGAGGAATAAGTCCTCTACACCTACTGGTATATATAGGAGTACAGGAGTGGAGGCTTACAAATATGACACAAGTACACTGCGCGGCAGTGTGGGAAAACACAAGGATAGAAGCACGGGGCAATGACAGGTGACCTCCTAAGTGAGATGAAAGAAGAGAGGAGAAGATAAGGAATAGAAGAGAAGGCTTACAAAGCGAGACACATGATAAGAAGATAGTCTGAGGTTAAACCAATAATAGTCCAAAGTAAGTCCAAGGTAAGTCTGAGGTAAGTCTGAGGTCCATCCCGTGAGAAGTAGCTTGTGACCATATGTTAAGAGCCCGTGTTTGAGTTGGACTTAGGTGCGACGTAGTTGTGACACCTGGGTGAAATACAAGGGGAGCTTTGGGTGCACCTTCAGTGACCCTGATCGGGTAGCCAAGGCAGAAACCACACTGAGAAATCTCAGGCAGAGCAGTTCCACGGCCACATACACGGCCGAATTCAGCAAGCATGCCCATCATGTCAACTGGAACAATGAGGCGCTAATCTCCCAGTACAAACTCGGCCTAAAAGCCGAAATCAGACTTGCAAAGGCTGCCACAGGATGGGCCCACACGCTTCTTGACATGCAAGAAGAAGCAATCACGATCGACAATCGCTTATTTGAAGCCCACACTGAAGAACGTCATCGGCACCCACACCCACCAGCTCCAGCACCCCCTCGAAACCACACCCCCCTACAGCAACAACAACAACTATGCCCAGTCAACCCATATCTACAACAGGTACTCAGGGACAGGGCTCAACAATGCCCACCACAACAACAGCAGTAGCAACAACCTTGGAACCAAGGACGTCCAGGTGCCCCTTGCAATCCCAATGCTATGGAGATCAATCAGGGAGGACGCTGATGCCTGACCAAGGCTGAGAAGCAGAGGAGGGGACAGGCAGGAGCATGCCTGAGGTGCAGCCAGATGGGCCACTTCGCGAGAGACTGCAGAGCCGCGTAGTTGAATGTGAACATGGGGTTGGATAGACCTGTGGCACCACAAGAAGATAGGGATGATGGAAGAGCTCTGGAGATGAATGCAGCTGAAGAAGCAGCAGACAGAGTGTTTGCAGCAGCAGAGGCCCAAGGGAACAGGCAGGAGAATGGTGCAGGGTGCCAGGGAAACCCATGGGACTAAGGTGTGACATTGTGTCACCTTCAGTCCCCATATGCTCATCAAACTTTTATGCACCCCTATGCTCTATGTTGTCTGAGTCTTCCTCTTTTGATGTACCCCCTACAACTACTATCATGGCCAACACCCTAGTCGATAGTCAATACCATACTGTCAGGTAGTTTGCCTTAGCGCCCAGTTTCGCCCAGGTTTTGCCCAGCATAGCATTTGAACAATAGACATTCCCACAGAGGGAAGGTATCCACGCGGCAATGTTTAACAGTTTACTTTAAGCGCTCAGTATTAGCGCTCAAACAATAGAGGTTCCCACGGTTGGAAACCAACTGCGTTACTCCTTGCAGAAAGGAGACAATTCATGATGTCATTATAGACTAGGTCTAAGTCATGACATCATAAATGGAGCTAGATAGCTGTAGAATATTCCAGAAGGAATCAGTCAGCATTTCAGTCATTTAGAAGCATGGCTCCACCAGAAGAGTTAACTGAGCACCACTTGCTCCACAAACCACCTCCTGTGAAGCCATGGTCATAGTATGACATCATTAGTAGATATTCATGTATAAATAGGAGGGGACTCTCAGTAGGAGGCTCCCCATCGCAATCACTTAGTATAACAGTTCTTCAAACCATGCAGAGCCAGTTCTTAGCTAGAGAGTATCCCTAGGCGTTACCTTAGTGAAAACTTAGATTAGTCCCTGAAGAACTAATCTTACACATACTCCCAGCATCAAAAAAGACCCAGAAGCACTATTTGAGCTCGAAGCAACACTAAAGTTCAATCAAATCGTGATTCCTATCCTGGCCTTATACAACCCAGGCACCTCTACAGTATTTATCAACAAAACCCTTATGCAAGAACACCAGATTGCAACCTTTGATATCCCCTTGAGACCCGCTTATACCATCAATGGAGAACCCATCCAGGCTGGAGGTATCGATCAAGCAGTAAATGCAAACTCTAGATCAAAAATCACTGGAACACTCAAAGATTCCACATAGCTGACATCAGCTGATACAATGCAGCGATTGGTCTAACATGGATTTGCCAACATCAACCTGAGGTGGAATGGTTGAAGGAAGTGGCAGACAGGATGATCTCTAAATTAAGACACTGCTTGCAACACTGTCTGCCCATGCATATCGACGTGTACAGGGTAGATTCTAGAGCCCTGCAAAAGCTGAAGAAGAACGAGGAGCTATGAAGAAACTTGGAAACCTTAGTGAGCAACCCCATTTCAGAGAAGGGGACTCTAAACACCGCCTTCATCACAGAGAACGCTTGGACGAAGCAAACTGTGAATGCCATTGACTTTGGTGTGTTCTGGCCACACAAACTCAATCCCCTTGAGATTGCAGCAGGACAGTCACACATGGCAAGAATTGCAGAGCTAGATGATAAGTCCAAACCAAAGAAGGAACCAGCAGAGACAGTTCCCTTGCAATTCCACAAGTACATGGAGATATTTGATAAAAAAGAGTCCCAGGTCTTACCACCTAGCTGAGACTACGACCTTTGAATCAACTTACTCCCCAGAAAAACACCGCCTTTCAAGAAAATCTACACAATGTCACCCACTGAACTCGATGCTCTTAGGGAATACCTGGATGAAAACATCAAGAAGGGGCACATCCGACCATCGAAGTCACCAGCAGGAGCACCCGTTATGTACATGAAGAAGAAAGATGGAAGCCTTAGACTCTGTGTGGACTATTGTGATCTTAACGTGATGATGGTGAAGAATCGATAACTGTTACCCCTCCCTAATGAAATAATGGATCGAGTACAGGGAGCAAAGATCTTCAGCGAAATTGACCTTTGGTCCGGGTACAGCAATGTAAGAATCGCAGAAGGTGACGAATGGAAGATGGCCTTCAGAATCAGATACGGCCACTACAAGTACACAGTGATGCCATTTGGTTTGACCAATGCACCTGCCAACTTCCAACTATTCATGAACAATATCTTCTGCAACATGCTCAACCACCAAGTCATTATATACTTGGACGACATCCTGATCTTTGCAAAGACCCAAGAGAAACATGACACAATAGTGATGGAGGTCCTAAGGAGATTGAAAAAGAATAATGTCTGGGCAAACCATTCGAAGAGCGAATTCAACCTGATGGAAATTGAATACCTTGGTTTCATCATCAACAGAACGACGATGAGGATGGATAGAGCGAAGATAGCAGCAATCGAAGAATGGCCAACTCTGAAATCAGTTCATGACATCCAAGTCTTCCTAGGTTTCATGAACTTCTATAGAAGGTTCATTCAAGGATACTCAAAGATTGCATGACCCATGATGGACTTGTTGAAGAAAGGCAAAAAGTTACAGACCAGGAGTCCTTCATCAGCTCATTCACCATGCATTTTCATTTTCCTTTTTTGTTCTTTTGAGCTGACTTTGGAGTGGCTTTGTAGCTGAACAAAGGGCTAGGCATAGGAGCTATGGTTGATGCTGTTGTTGATTCTCTTGCCCTGTGCATGGTTGTACTTCCTTGCCATGGGTTGTGTAATGGTTCTCCTTGGTTGTTGTCATTGCTCCCACCTCTATCATCTATATATTTGTCACTGTTGTACACCTTTTTCTTTGAAGGAGTCGGTGTTGGTGTGGTGGGTGAAGGTGGTGTATTCTGTGGAGGACAAGGCAGTGGTGTAGGGGGTGGGGGTGTGCCCCATGCACTGCAGCATGCTTAAGGAGGTGGTATAGAAGCAGGGGCAGGAGGAGGAGGAGGACCCCATGGGCTGCCATCAGTATATGGTGGTCTGTTTTCAGTTGGGGCTGGAGTGTTTTGTGGTGGTACAATGTTGATGTCACCACTTATGGGCACAAAAGGCTTGTCCTCATATTCATATGGGGATGTAAGATCAGCTCTTCCTGGACTGATCTGAAATTCTACTATGGTATCGCCTAGGGGTACTCACTGCTTGAGGACTAGGATAGGACTAATGGACTTGGAATAGAGCTAAGGGCTGATTGGAATATTGGAAGAACTGTTATACGAGTTGATTGCGATGGGGATCCTCCTACTGAGAGTCCCCTCCTATTTATACATGAATATCTACCAATGATGTCATGAT
>WSTV01000635.1:0-16452 GCA_019632285.1 Tulasnella sp. 332
GGCGATGAAGGTCGCTTTCTGCATCGGTTTGTCGCAGACCATCACCATGATGCATGGGTGCGGTATGTACCTATCAGTGTGGTTTTGCTTCATAGGTTTGATGAAGCGAAGCGACCCAGACATTGGCTTCTGTGTTTGGAAGTTAAACTCAGTGTCGAAGTCTTCCTCGGCTTTCTGTGCTGCGGCCAGAGCACCTTTTCTTTGGCTGCATCCTCCTCTGACTTTGTGACTTTTGCTGTGCCTGCATTTGTCTTGCTGAATTTGACGCCTCGCCCCGGTATGAACGGGGATGGGCCTACAACCTCGTGCATCCTTTTTGTTGGGCACTTGGGGGTTAGGATTGTGCCGGATTTGAGGATCGAGGCTTGTATCTTGTTTCGGTGGGGTTGGTCCTTAGGCAGGACTTCAATTACTTCTTTGGTGAGGTGGTGGGTGTTCACCACATCTGCATTATATCTTCATCATGGCACTGGGGTGGGTGAAGCTGGGATATCATCCATCGAGTCATCCTCCGCTTCTGCAGGGGTTGGCCAGACTTTGTTCACTAGGACCACCTCAGGTTCTACAACTGAGGCGAGAAGGGCGGTGGTGGCTTGTGCAAACAGTGAGGCCAAGTTCTCAAGGTGTTCCATGAAGCTGCAGACAGCAGAACCTGGGGCAGAGCCATCAGCAAAGTTCTAGGCGGCTTCATGATGATGGGACATTGTTCAATGAGCAGATATGTGTGGTATAGTGTTCAGTTGGTACTTTCTGTAATGTGAGCGTTCTCCTCATCATCTTTATAGCCATTATCACTGTCATGATTAAAGTTTCAGGGCTTGTTTGGGGGTAGCTCTCAGCTAAGCACAAAGTTTTATGGATTCCAGGCTTCATCAGGTCTGGAGTTTGTTCATTGGCAGAAGGTTCATGCAGAGGAATCTGCAGACCAGCACAGCATGGGTATCTTTTTGGGGGGGCCATGCCCTTGCAGCGAGGTGGTGCCCTTCATGGTCAGAGGGGGGGCAGCAGTCATTGCCCAGCACTGGGAGACGTTCTAGTCATGTGGGCGCACATTTGCAGATTGTTCAATTTATGGTTTAACAGCTGTGTATCATTAACATTGACATGTTGTCACAGTGTATGACTATTTGTTTCCCTGCCCAAATAGGTGGGGGTTGCGACTTCCATCGGCAGCAGTGCGGCACTGGCGTCAGGACTTCAGCTAGGGCGGCAACTATAATGTCGCGCTGTCACAACTACATCACACCTAAGTCCAAAAGCCAACATGGGCTTCTGTTATATGGTCACATCTACTTTCCCACAGAACAGACTTCAGAGATACCTCAGACTAATATCGGTTTTACCTTGGACTATCTTCTGATCATGTGTCTCTCTTTATAAGCCTTCTCTTGCTTAACGTTCTTCTCTTCTCTCGCTTAGGAGGTCACCTGTCACTGCCCCGCACTTCTATCCACATGTTCTCCCACACCGCCACGCAGTGTACTCAAGTCATGTTTGTAAGCCTCCACTCCTGTACTCCTATATATACTGGTAGGTGTAGAGGACTTATTCCTCACACAACATCTTGTATTTCCTCTCTTACATTGTACTCTCCTCTCCTCTCTCCACTCACCACTGTTGAGCTCCTAGTGCTCCTCAGTGTCTTCTATACATCTCATTGTTCTTCTCATCGAGCTTCGAGCACTCACCATCATATCCACCTCCGTCATCATCGTCCAGCAGTCCTCTCAGACACCTACTCATGACACACACCCTTGGTTGGCAGGAGGACGTTGGCTGAGGCTGCTGTCTCATCCTCTTGAAGTGGTTTCCAGGTTGGTGTGATAGGAGCGGTCCAGGTCAAAACGACCTGGTGCTAGCCCTCTCCATCACTGGCCCTTCTGCCTACTCTGTGGTTTGCGTGTCGAGGTTAGCCCTACACTAGCGCATATGGTTTCACCCCCTCACCACTGTAAGGTCCTCAACGCCGACTTCGGGGGGGGGTTGTGACTTCCTTAGAAGACCCTTATAGCCTGAGGAAATGTTTAGGTTCTACTCAATAGCCATGCATGGGCTGTAGACCATCTTCAACGGACCCCAATCATGATGGATATGATATGGAACTTCCCCAGGTTGCATGTGTTCAAGCTCATGGGGCTCTACGTGGATTTACACTTCTCGTTCCCTAATTGTAGTTCAACTTTCTGATGCACTGACAGAAGTCAGGTCACTCTCTCAGCCTCTTGTCCTCCAACATAGAACATCCATTACTGATAACCTTCTAACTCATTTTTGCCTATCTAATGTCCTCCGATCTATGCTCCACATAAAGCTTGTGTTCATTCTGTCTGTTGTAGCCACTCTTGCCGTTCCCTCATCTGGCATTGAAGCACATTTATCCTTCTCTGGTCTAACAGTATTGGAGGACTCATTGAACAGGAATGGTATGTCATAAATACTAGATACATACCCGCTCCTCAAATATTCTGCCCAACAGAAACCCTGAATCTGATTTCAGTGCTAGGTCAAGGTCTCGGAAGCACATGGGTAATACAGCAACTACCGCCTTCCCCCTGATCCACACTAGTTGAGTCTTGAGTCCTCGGGCAGTGATGAAACAAAAGAAAATCTGAATGGATGCATTTGTAGCTTTAACAGCGCAGCACGCGGATGGTTGAAGTGTATGTTGGCTCCGCATTGAATGCCAAGAACACCTTTCCCGACCATTAGTTGTTGCAGCATTTCTATGGACAGAGAGTCTAGCTGAGACGCCTGGGGTACGTCTTACGTCCGTCTACCTGTCTCTCACTGCAACACTTCTCGGCCAATGTTTTGTTCAACTCTCCGTCTATTTGATGTCACCGATTGATATTACCAGTAAGTATGCAGTTGGCGTGCGTATGTGCTCATTCAAACTGCCTCAGTTGCGCTACAGTCCTCCCACAGATCTCTCATTTACTGCATAAATGCATTAGGTCTTCAATCAATATCTCCAACGACATCCCAAAACAGCCTGGTCCTTAGTATCCTAGGTCCATTCATCCCCCTAGGCATACTCTAGCAGTACGCGCAATTCACAGGTATCCGAGAGTGGATCACAAGGACATTTCGAAGGAATTATTCAGAATCACCATCCACGGGAACGATGGCTTAGTCTCCGAACAGAATAGTGTGAGCCTGCCTAGGACGACGACCTGGATCCAGGAGTAAATCCGTGTTGGGAAAGTCAAGACAATCACATGGCTCATCTCAAGCTTTATGAAACTCAATGGGTTTTCATTGTGACCCGAAAATCTTCAAGAACGCATCCATCTGATCGTCTCTTATTTTCTCCTATATACACATGACAATCTGATGGTGTCAACCTCTAATCTGATTCTTCAAAACAATCCGCCAAAGTCGCCGCAAACATTTCTTCCTTGGCACCATTTCTGAGCTCGCGAAGACCCCATTCGGTTCTACCTTGGAGCCATCCATCGGGATCTGGTAGACCTCTATGAACAACTGCCTCCATAAATATAGAAATGCACTACATGGATCGGACGTGAAGGTCAGCTTCGTCGACTACTTCAACAGGTCCGCGCCGGTCATCGCCCATCCCGAGGCGCACGCCCCCCCCCCCCCCACCCCCCGCCGGATCGATTTTCCCATGTGTCATGGGGGTGCAGAATACTCTCTGTGCTCGGCGGACCTCGAGCTTCAGAATACACATCCTTTCTGGTGCGATCTTCTACATTTTGCTCTCATCGCTATGCTTCTCCCCAGCTTTCGCTGCTGACAAACAATCCTACCAACCTTCCCTTTCCGTGGTGCGTTACCTTCAGGGATTTTATTCAGTAAGTGAAATTGCCAGAGTCGATCCTGTGGCTGCTAGGGCGATGCAAGATCTAACATAGGGTTGTACCGATACTTCCACGGCCCCACCGGCACGGGCCGTAAAAATCCTTATGGTTCTTGCGCTTCATACACTATCAAACACATATCCGGGGCTACCCAACCAGTCACTATGTGCGTTAAGAGCCCACTCCAGACTGTATCTTGAATGCTTGAACTGAGTCATGCAATTCTCCTAAAGTGGTCGTCAAGAACTGGATGTCGCTACTGCAGATACATCGGATCTAACCTGATTCCTGTTGGTCTCTGTTCTTGATATCTCGTTTGGAAAACACATATCCGTGATGACTACACCTCATTGGCGTCGTACTCGCTTGACGGCGCGCCATGATCTCTTGATTACCTACACTTTCTTTTCAGAAATGGCTTACTCATGGTGGGCCGCTAGCATTTCATAACATTCGAGATATCTTGCATCTTGGATAACAGAAGGAACCCATAGTCGGCGGGGAAAGTGGAACCCATGACATGCTATGCTTCCAAATGGCCTCGGAACACCAGCATCCATTTCCAATAAGACGTGCTGTTTGTCATCGCTCAGACAAAAGATCGGCTCGTGCATGCCGTGGCTTACGGTGAGGTCGGTGATCTTCAAAAGAATGCGGCTTACGACGGCTGTAGTCGTCGAATCGGGTGCATCTTCTCTGCGGCCGCAGTTGTACTTACAAAACTCGGCGGCCGCGTCTTTCTCCCAATCAGGCGGGAAGCTTGGCCGCTGGGTTCTGCTACCTATGTGAGAGCTGCGTTCTTTCGGTCAGAAGATAGCGATGGCTTGGCGAAGTCGATCTGGGATCTAAGTTGCTGATGCGCTCAGCGTTGCACATTCGTCAACATCCAGCATAGAAGAAAACGCCAGCGCTTGGGTACTTTCGTGACCCTCTTTGTTTCAACGTCATACGTCATTTCACATCTCCCTTCCACGCTCCGGTTCATCTGAGTCCTGGACAACAAGGAAATTGCGTGTTTTCCTCAAAGGCTGTGCCGTTCGACATACCGAGCTCGTTCGAAGCACCTTTGGTCGTCATGCTTTCCTGTCGACCTCCATCTTGAGTCAGCTGCCTGATCGTGGGGTTGGATTGACTCGTGCTGCGCCTACCGTCTAGTATAAAGCTCAGACATCAAGGTAGCAGTTCTCTCCAGACGCTTCGATCCCAGACGTCTACCGCTCACATCTTCCTCTCCTCTCACGACATTCCATCACGATGCGCGCTACAGTCACCATGATCTTGCTGTCTGCCGCAGCAACTCTCGCCGCTCCCTTTCATCGTGCTCAATCCAGTTTGTCCTTCTCCGGTTTGACAGTCTTCGGGGACTCGCTTAGCGACAATGGTGCGCACAAAGCATGCTCTTATGATACAGTACGGTGGGTTTGAATATGCTTCTGGGTTGTAGGACAAGCCCCTGGAAGCGCATGGGTGTTTACCAACCACTCTCAGCCCCCTGATCCAAACTAGTGAGCTTCGATTTCCTTCAGCTTATGTCAGGGGTTCTATTGATCTGGTTGGATCTGTTGAAGTTTCAACGCCACAGCACGTCGGTGGACAAACTGTGGGTCGACTTGATGTCACATATCGGGAGCGACCACGCTGACACTCAATGCATGGACAATCTTGCAGCGTTTGTGTGGACGGAGAGGCTTGCCAGCAGCCTCAGCGTACCTTTAACGTGCGTGTATCACTCTTTCCTAATTCCTCACCTTATCGTTGACATCTCTAAACCTGACCATAGAGATTATGCAGTCGGTGGAGGTAAGTACCTCCTAAATAACATACCATTAACGACACCACGACCGCCCATCAAATCTTCTGACTCCTGACTACGTTTTTAAATTTTTCCTAGCGACATCCAATAATAGCTTTATCCCTGGAGACCTGGGCCCATTCATCGTTCCAGACACACTCCAACAATATGCACAATTCGCAAAGATCCTGGAAGGAAACCCAAAAGATATCTCGAAGGAGCTCTTTATCATCCTGATCGGGGCGAACGACGGATTGAATGCTGCCGTTAACAATGCCAACCCAAACCGGACAGTTACCTATATTGATGCGGACGTAGGCGCTCGCACTGTTGCGGTGATCACGTTGATTGTTACAAACCTTATAAGCAGCGGTAAGCACTAGCGCTTTTTTGAAGCAAGACGAAACAAAGTCTCATCACGATGTATCGCTTGACATCCATGAATATGCATCCGACTCTTCGCGACACGAATACCAAAAGGCGCCAAGAACATTCTCCTCTCTACCATTCCCGATGTCTCCAAGTCCCCGCTCGGTTCCATGCTGGGACCGTTCATCCAGGCATGGCAAGCTTCTATGAACGCTGACCTCCACCAATTGGTCGACGAGCTGCGCACATCAACGGCTATCCCGTCCGACATCAAGGTCAGCCTCTCCGATCTCTTCATCGCGTTGCAGCCAGTCATCGCGAACCCCTCGGCCTATGGGTTCACTGCTGGGTCCGTAACTCCGTGCGTCGTGGGGACGTTCAACACAACGGGGTACTCGCTATGCTCGACTGACCCCGCCATCCAGAACACACATGTTTTCTGGTGCGGTCTGTCTATCCTTGTTGTTGATTCATTTGATGCTGACGGGTAACGCTACTTCTGTGTGCGTGTTGTATCCAGGGATTTCGTCCAGTGAGTTCCAATTTTCTGTTACCGCCTTGAACAACAAGATCTGATGTCGCGGGTCATCCATTGTACCATAGCCCCACCAGCCCGGGACATGAGATCTTCAAGGATACGGCATATGCTGCATTGTCGAATACATATGTACGTTGATCTCTGAGCGAATCCATACGGTGTATAGGACCACTAACCCTTATGATTTGCACGTAGATGTAACAATGGACTGAGAGGACACGACGCCGACGATCAAATACTCACTTATCACTTACGGACGGGTTATCTTCACTTTGCCTTCTTATGAACTGTCACAGCTTGATTTCACGGACCTCGGCCATCTCACGAACTTCGATGGTTTTACGGTGTCACTTATACTATTATTTAATAAGTAGTTACGTCAGAGCATGTTCTCTCAAGCTCAGCATTCGTTTTTTGACGTGCTATCAACCGACCGATACCCACAGTGCCCGAGAAGACTTCCAGTGACTAGGATTGCAGCTAGACACAGACTACGTAAGCATTGCTTCTGATACATCTTATACCTTGGACAACCACGGGAGGAAATGAACCCATGATGATCCTCAGGGTCCAAAATGGCCTTGGAACTAAGCACGGCATCCACTTCTGGCAAGACGTGCTGTTTGTCATCGCTTACAGGCGACGGAGCATGCTGCGACTTACGGTGAGCTCGGCGATCAAGGAGTGCTTAAGACGGCTATAATCCTCAAGCGAGGTGCTAGTGCGATCTTCCCTGCGGTCGTCGTTGCACTCGCAAAACTCGCGGCAGCCTGTTTCTCCCAATTAGACGGAAAGCTTGGCAAGACCTTCCACCTATGTGCGAGCTGAGTGCTGCCAGCCAAAAGATAGCGATGGGTAGGTGAAGTTAATCGCGGAGCTGAGCTGTGCTCTGTGTTGGGCGTTAATATTTAGGAATCAAGGAAACGCCGGCGCTAGGGTATCGCCATGACCCCTCCTCGTTTTCAACGCCTTATGTCACTGCACATCCCCCTCGAGTGCTCCTGCGGGTTCAGAACAGCATGGAAACTGCGTGTTTTCCTCACTGGCTGTACCATCCGGCATACCCAGCTATCCTGTCGAACTCCAATCTTGAGTCAGCTGCCTGACTTGGATTAACTCCATGCTGCACCGGTCGTTTGATATAAAGCTCAGACGCTGAAGTCGCAGTTCTCTTTAGACGCTGAAGTCCCAAACGTTTACCGCTCACATTCATCTCAAGTCCATTTCTCCTCCTTCTGCGAATCTTCATCGCGATGCGCGTCACAGCCACCATGATCCTGCTGTCTACCGCAGCAACCCTCGCCGCTCCCTTCCATCGTGCCCGATCAAGCTTATGCTTCTCCGGTGTGACAGTTTTCGGGGACTCGCTTAGCGACAATGGTGCGTAAGAAGCACGCTTTGACTATAGAGCGCAACGGAATTCAAAAACGCTTCTGGGCCGTAGGACAAGCCCCTGGAAGCGCATGGGTGTTCACCAACCACTCTCAGCCCGCTGATCCAAACTAGTGAGCCGCGATTTCCCTCAACTTATATTGGGGTTACGTATGTCTGATTGGATTGTTCCGAAGTTTCAACGCCACAGCACGTCGCTGGTCAAACTGTAGGTCGGCTTTGTGTCCCGTCCTGGTAGTTACCATGTTGACAGTCGGTCTGTGGTCAACTTTGCAGCGTTTGTGTGGACAGAGAGGCTTGCCAACAACCTCAGCGTGCTTTTGACGTATGTCACTCTTCCCTAGTTCTCCACCTTATCATTGACATCTCTAAACCTGACTATAGAGATTATGCGGTCGGTGGAGGTAAGTACCTCCTCAATAACATATCCTTATCGATACCACGATCCACTCATCAAACCTTCTGACTTCTGACTATGTTTTAAATCTCTCCCAGCGACATCCAATAATAGCCTGGTCCCTGGAATTCTGGGTTCAGTCATTGCCCCAGACACGCTCCAACAGTATGCACAATTCATAAAGACCTTGGAAGGGAACCCGAAAGATATCTCGAAGGAGCTCTTTATAATCTTGATCGGAGGAAATGATGGTCTGAATTCTGCGGTGAACAACCTCAATCCGAATCGGACAGTTACCTTTAATGAGGTGGATGTAGGCGCTGGTACTGTCGCGGCAATTGCATCGCTCGTTTCAAACCTTATCGGCAGCGGTGAGCATTAACACCCTTGTGAGGGAAGATGGGACATAGACTCATCACAATGTATTGCTTCACACCTGTCAATACGCATCTGACGCTTTGCAACTGGAATACCAAAAAGGGGCCAAGAACATTTTCTTATCTACCGTGCCAGATGTATCTAAGTCTCCGGCTGGCTCCACATTGGGGTCTTTCATTCCTACATGGCAGGACTCGATGAACACTAATCTCTACCAATTGGTTAACGAACTACGCACATCACCATTTATCCCGTCCGACGTCAAGGTCAGCTTCTCTGACGTCTTCACCGAGTTCCAGCCAATCATCGCCAATCCTTCGTCGTATGGGTTTACTGCTGGATCCATAACTCCATGCGTCGTGGGGACGTTCAACACCACGGGATACTCGCTTTGCTCGACTGATCCCACCGTCCAGGACACATATGTTTTCTGGTACGAAGCGTCTATCACCCCGTCAATGCATTTGACGCTAACCCCTGACGCTACTTGATCCTTTTTCCGTGCTTGTATTGTATCTGTTGTATCTAGGGATCATGTCCAGTAGGTTCCAGTTTTATGCGGGTGCTTTGAAATGTAGGATCTGACATCGGGTTTTCATTTTTTCAATCACAGCCCCACCGGTCCGGGCCATGAGATCTTCAAGGACATGGCGTATACTGCGTTGTTGGAGACATATGTACGTTGAATCTATCAGCGAATCTATACGTTACGAGACTGCTGAGCTCTGCGATTTGTCCGTAGCAATATTAATGGACTAACATGACATAACGTCAACAATCAACTATTCATCCGACAGCGATGGGCGAGCTATTTTCTGTTTGATTTTCGGACCTTTCCTTTCTTACGAGTTGTTACAGCCCACGTTTCTGCTCTAACGGACCATTGTTACCTCACGAACCTTCACAGTCTACAGCTTCACTTATGTTATCTCGTGCTTAGTCTCTGTTTTTGACGCGATGCTAACCGACCGACATGACGAGAGCCTGCGAAAGGTTTCAGTGATCAGGATTGCGGGATACAAGTAGAGAATGTCTACGTAAGCAATGCTTCTGGTGACGGCGTATAGTGTGTGCAAAGAGATCGAGATTCAGGTCACCATGAGGCAAGTAAAAGGAGCTAACATCTCGGCAGAGGCCAGCGACTCTATCCCCCTCGGACCTTCGACGTCAGAGATTGCTGTTAGATAGGAACATGGCTTCCGAACCCGAACATTAATTACGGAAGAGGGTCTCGGTCGTAGCAAGCCACCGCCGAATTGTTGCACTTCAAGCCTCCCAGTTGAACCAGATCACCAACTTTCTCCGGTCTGGAAAGACTCACTCCTTCAATCGATTCCAACATAACCCTTATCATCTATTGCGGCAAGTATCTCTCTCTCGCTGCCACCAACTCTCTTTCTTGGACCACGATGGCTACCGCAAGCGGCAAAAAGTCCGCACTCAGACGATCAAGGTCATCAACCCTCTCTCTATGGCCCATACCAATCATCCATACCCTCACCCACATCTCCTTATTCGCATTCCTGATTGTGCACCACCCCTTTTACCTCTCCATCGCCGTTTTCCTCTATGTCTTAATATGGGTCGCAGAGCGGCTCTATCACATCATCATCGCCCTAGCTCGGCTACTCCTCGTGGGCTTTGTCGTGTTTCTGGTGCTTGAATCCCTTTCGGTGCGTTGCTTGGAGGCTTGTTCAGCGTCTGATTGTACGGGGAACTCACAACATGCGATGTTACACATGGTCCCGTTAGAATTATATCCCTCCACAGATACCTGCTGCTGGAAGGCATGATGCATTGTGGGTGGGGAGAGCGGAGGTACTGATGCTAAGGTCATTGCTGAGCAACTTCTGACCTCGTCCCCTCGTCCGATTTTGATCATTCTCAAAGGTGATTAAGGGCTTTATCAAGAACCTGCGACTGCTCATAAACTGACTGAACTCTCTGATCACCTTGTAGTCCAATGTATGTCCCGTCTCCACTTTCAGACCCACCCCCTCTCTTTTTGTCTCCCCTTCTTTGCCTCATTGTCTCCTGTCGGTTTCCGACATGATCTCGATCTGTAATAGTACGCAGTATGCAACACTTCTCATCGTAAAACCCATTGGTCCTTCGATGCCTGGACCCCTATTCAAGTTTATATTGTACAGGTGCTTCGAAAGTGCTTGTTTTGCTTCTTCCGAATTTCGTGTCCTCACCAATCGGCAATTCGCGGAAAACGTACCTGACCGCGAAAGATTGGACGATGGGACTCGCATGCCGTTTTGGGGTTAAGAGAAGTTATCCTAAGTCCTAAGTCCACACGAAAGGTTGTAAGGTATTAAGATGTGCTACGTATCGAAGAAGTGAATTTTTTTTTGGGCTGAATTACAGCCCAGATTAGATTGTAAGCAGCATCTTCGCGGGTTGCTCAATGTACTCCTTCACGCGTACTAGAAAGGATCACATGTCAGAATTGATCTAGAGTGCTGGATATGGAAACGAGAAAGGAGGGCCAAAGAACGCTTACCGAGGAACGTGACCGCTTCCCGCCCATCCAGCAGCCTATGGTCATAGGTCAACGCCACAACCATGATCGGACGGATCTCAATCTTGCCGTCGACAACGTATGGCTTATCCTTTGTTGCGTGCATACCTGAACATTAGGTCAGGATTAGGAAAGCATGTGTCAGTGGGAGAGGCTTGAACCCGATGGTATGAGTAAAAATGCACCGAGGACAGCCGCTTGAGGAAGGTTAATGATCGGGGTACCGTAAAGGCTGCCAAAGACACCGCCGTTGGAACTATAAAAATCACGTTGCATCAAGTGTCTGTAGTCTTCGCGCTCGTCCAATTCAACTTCATTCTTACATGGTGAAAGACCCTCCTGACATGTGCTCTAGAGTGAGCTTGCCGTCTCGAGCCTATGTACAGATCATCGTTAGCCTGCTAGAGTTTTCCTCCAAAAAGGCGGAAATAGCGCTGTTTACCATCTTCCCGAGGTTCGAGATCTCCTGCTCAATCTCCAACATCTCCATGCTCTCACAATTCCTCACGACAGGGGTAACGAGACCCTTTGGTGTCGCGACCGCCACGCTCAAATCGACGTAATCCCTGTAAACGATCTCATCGCCCTCAATGCTCGCGTTCGCAGCTTTAATCTCCTTCAACGCCAAGCACGACGCTTTCGCGAACGCGCTCATGAAACCGAGTTTGATGCCGGTCTGTTTGAGGATGGATTCCTTATTGGAGCTGCGCAGCTTGATGAGCTCGGTCATATCAATCTCATTGAATGTCGTCAACGACGCGGCGGCGTTTTGAGATTCTTTGAGACGCTCGGCGATGCGGAGGCGCATGCGCGACATCTTGACGCGCGTCTCGCCGCGGCTGCCTGAGGGAGCCTTTAGTGTCGGAGCTGGTGCTGGCGTAGAGGAGGATTCCTTCTTTGGTGCGGGTTTGGAAGACTCTTGTTTCGACTCGGGCTTCTTCTCCTCTTTGGGTGGGGCAGGCGCGGCGGCTTGTTTCTGAGCGTCCTCCTTTTTTTCCTCCGGAGCTTTGTGCTCCGAGGAGGCGGGTTCAGCGGCGCCTTCTGACTTTCCAGATGAGGATCCCTCTGCGCCGACTTCAATCCTGAGCAGGTCGGCTCCGACTGTGACGGTATCTTCCTCCTTCGCTAGAAGCTCCACGATCTTTCCAGCTTTGGGGGCATTGACAGAGACGTCTATCTATGGCCATACCAAAACGAATGCCGCATTGACGAGAGTCATTTTACGCATTTCAAGGCTTCTATTTGTGGCTCACCTTGTCAGTTTCAATGGTAGCAATCTCTTCGTCTGCTTCAACAAAGTCTCCAACTTGTTTCGACCAAGTCTTGAGAGTTCCCTCGGTCAAGGACTCGGCCATGGTTGGTACCTTAACGGTCTCAACATCAAGCAGGTGGCGAGAGGTATGCAGTTGTTTGCGGAGACGTTCGATCAACGGTGTGTCTCTATTGGGTCAGACGCCATCAAGTAAATTCTAATCCAAACTATGGCCACAATTAAAAAAAAACTGGAGACTTACAGTCCTCGAGCTGTGACGGCTGGCCTGAGCAGCGCACCTTTCCGTATTATCCTCCCGACCTGTAGAGCTTGTGATCTTGAGAGCATGGTTCTATGGTATGGGTATAGAGCCTTCGAACGTGAGATGAACTGGGCCCCTGGACTAAGTAAGTGAGTAAGAGTCTGGCAAGGCAAGAAATGGCGGTGGTGCGTTAGTACACTGTTACAAGCGACACGTTGTCGACGACAAGTCTTACGGGTAGCGATGACGAGAGGGATGCGAAGGGTGAGGAACGGCTGGGGACACGACAGGGACAGAAACAGAGGTAGATCAGGTGGTCAGCACAAATGTTCGAGACCTCTGCCAAGGGAGCCCGTACCCTCGGATACCCAGGAATCCATGACGTTGGGAAATTGCACGCAGTAAATCTCTCTCTCTCATTCACCACCACCACCACCACCACCACCACCCTCGACAGCGACACCGCCATTAGCTTGCATTAGGTTGCCAGCTTGACACCGTTAATCAAACCTATCCTCATCCGCTCTCTGGTGTTCTTGCCCATACCATGTTTGAAGTCATGTACGACGAACCTGACCAAGTCCCGCTATCGACAAATCTCACAGGCGATGGAACACCCATAGGACCGCTCCTGTGGACAGTATTCGCTGTGAGCTCTGCTCCCTTTTAGTCTAGGAGGGACTGCCTCCTGATACTATCTTTAGTCCATATTAGAAGTGTTCATCCTGTGCTTCGCTGGTTGGTACGTCGCTTGCAAATTCGAGCCCTCAATCACCGGGGAGATCATTCAATCTCATCGGTGCGCATCTCGTGTTTAATTAGGATCTTGGCTCGGAGAGGCATTATAGATAAGAAGACGCAAAAGGTGAGGTGTGATACAATATCGGGACTACGGCCGAACGCGACTGAATCGCGACGCACGTTCACAGCAACTCAATCGCATCAATGTCTCGCTCTTCACACCATCGCTGCTATTCTCCAAAGTCGCGTTTTCCTTATCTCCCCAGAAGCTGAAAGGTAGGCTTTCTTTTCTGGAACCCGAGCCTTATTATGCTGCGCTCGGGTGAATGACGTATTCTGTTTTCGCAGAGTTATGGATCATTCCGATATTCTGTCAGGACAAGCATGCCGGTTATTTCTAGCATATCAAGGAAATCTAATCTTTCCTTTGTTTTAGTTGTCGTCGTTACTGGCGTGTCTGCTGGCGTGGCGTGGGCGATGGGATATCTGCTAGGCTTAAAGAGAACTCAAAGGTCCGCTATTGGGCAAACCTGGGTTTCGAGCATGGGCTGAAAGGCGATATTTTCATAGGAATTTCGCCATCGCCGCGTCTATGTTCAATAACTCAAACTCATTGCCCATCGCGTTGTACGTGAATCCGCTGCAATACAAGATGACCATCGTCTTTACCTTCCTAATCTCATTTATCTGACTTCTGTTCTCTGCATATGACTGAACATAGGATGCAGAGTCTTGTCATCACAGTCCACGGCCTCAAATGGGGCAAGGATGATAACAAGGACGCCATGATCGGTCGAGCGCTCACATATCTCGTGCTCTACTCGACCCTTGGAATGATGGTCAGCCACATACTACCACGATTTTGTCGAAGAGGGGAAACCAGTCAGCTCACGCCTACTCCTTTTGTTCCGACGCAAACGCTAGGTTCGCTGGTCGTACGGCGTTCACCTACTCTCGCAGGCAGACGACGAAGTCGTCCCCGAGATCGACATCGTCGAACCCGTCGATGAGGAAGAGACAGAACAAGATCTCCGGCGCTCAAGGAAACCCTCTGTCCAGTTTCACCTCGGGGGAGAGAGTGAACGCAGGGCCTTTATACCTGATTCCGTCAGCGAAGGAAGCACCGCCTCCGTTCTTGACCTCGCGGAGGAACCACTACACACCCTCACTGCCCCACCGCGTGTAAACTCAAGCCTGAAAGCCAATGGGGATAAGCCGGATATCCCCTTACCTAAGAATCATTCCGGCTTCTTCTACTCATTCCCTAATACCCCCAATCGTTCTCGAGCGGACCTCACCACCTTCGCCACCAACACTAACGCCAACACCCCGAGCGCATCCGGATCGAGAGCCGGTTCTCCAAACCCTGAAGCGGATTTGAGCGACGAATGGGGAGGAGTACGTGTATTACCAGTCACGGCGCCGCCATCCACGAAATGGGAGTCACTCTATCGACGAGCCCGGACAAGGGTGAAGCGGTTTTGGAAGAAGTTTAATGCATTCATGACGGTGCCAATGTGGGCTGCGACAGCGTCGCTCCTTGTGGCGTGCATCAAACCTGTTCAGCATGCCTTGGAAAACCACATGCAACCTGTAAAGGGGAGCTTGGTCGCAGCAGGGAACTGTTCCATCCCTGTCACACTGGTCGTGCTCGGCGCGTACTTCTACACCCCGCCAGAAAAAAACTCCGCCGACATGCTACCCTCCGCCATGAGCAACAGCAACGGTGTGAGCAAGAACGGTCACAGTAGAATCGGGAATGGAACGACCGCTTCTTCCCCAGATCTTAGGAATTTGACGGCGAGGAATCGGGATTCGAGGGGCTCAGAGATGAGCGTTGCGACATTGAGGGAGAGCCTCAAGGACGCGTTCCGGATGCGAAGCGTCAACAAGGCGAACGGTTCGGCTACAGGTGGGAGCTCGTCGCCGAGGAAGGGCGAGGGCAAGACAGTGTTTGTGGCGATCATGGCGAGGATGATCTTGACACCGGCTTTGATCCTACCTGCGATGGCGGCGCTGGCGCTGTTCGATCTTCACAAGGTTATGGAAGAGTGAGTCCATCCAATTTTGGGTTTTGCCTCCATTCTTCCAAATCCCAATCGACGAACTATCCCCTCATTTTGTTTTCTAGTCCCGTATTCGTTGTGTCCATGGTCCTCCTCGTCTCATCCCCTCCAGCCTTGACCTTGGCGCAGATCACACAAGCGGCGTCTGGCGATGCGTTTGAACGCCTGATCAGCAAGACGATCTTCTGGTCGTATTGTATCTTCACGCCACCGTTGACGATTGTATATGTCGTACTCGGGTTGTTGCTGTCGAAGCTATAAAATCTTATGATGTGGTTCCACCAGGGATAAATGAGTTATGCCTTTCACTACAATATTTGTTTGTTTCATATACACATACTGGAGATCGTCGTCGTCGACCTGGTCACACGAGCATTTAATTCAGTTCAGCATTTGAGTCCACCAGAGCCTATCGAAACCTAAGAGATCTTGATATTATCCAATCACGACTGGATCACCAACTCATCCTCTAGTCCTCCTTTATATACCACCACCTCTGCTGCTGCTGCTGCTACCGCTACACGATCAAGAACACGATCAAATCCTGCCATTCTGTGTCTTTTCGCAAACCAACATGGGACTGGAAGTCGCGTGGATCCGCTGAACTCGGGGCTTTGACATGCCGTTCGCCATCAAGGAGTATATCTAAAATCAGGGCGGATAGATCCTGAAGGAGGAAGAGACTTGGAGCAAGAGGATCCGCAAACGGCGACAAAGGATGAGCGCGAACTACCAAAAGTTGGACTGGTCTGGATGTACCCCGGGATATTGACGGGCCCGTGGTGCCGTTATCACCAAATCTCCAAACCAGCAGCCCTGTTGCATACTTACAACCAGGATTTTGCATGATGAGTCTGTCAATACTCCATATTCTACAGACTTCATTGCCTGCATTGTTCTATGATACCACCCATTCA
>WSTV01000636.1:0-16396 GCA_019632285.1 Tulasnella sp. 332
TCTCGCATCTTGTCCGCAGAGCCTTCGACGGTCCATGACTCGATGGAGCCATCATCAGGAAGCAACAACACCATGTTGAACTCCTTCTTTGCGCGCTGTTTTCATCGAGCCGTTGTTCAGCGGAATCCATACTTCCCAAATAGACTGCAATTCTTGATCGAGTCACTTACGATGCAGTAAGTCATGATGTGCTTCTCCGGACCCAGCCATCCAACCATTCGCGGGTAGTCTATGAGCTCCTTCAAGTCCGGATCACCGATCATCTTGCTCGTCGGGATGGTGGCCCTTTGAAAATGTAACGAAAGTTCCGGTCAATACATCCAGTTTTCACACACCACATCATCTAACCCTAATGCCGTCTTGCTTACCTGTAGGCGGCGTCACCTGTAGGGGTGGCCCTGTCAGCGTGACCAACGATATGCTCCCTGAGAGTCGATTTCACGCCGTCCGCGCCAAGGACGACGTCGCACTTGATGACTTCGCCCGAGGCGAGTCTGCACGACGGTGCGGCTGCATCGACGGATGTCACACGAGAGTTAAGACGGAGCGTGATCCTGTCGGGAAGAGCCAGGCACAGATCGTAGAGCAAACGATGGAAGTCGGCGCGCTGAGATGGTTGATTTGAAGGTAAGTTAGTAATTTTTGGTCCATCGGAAGGGGGGGAAGGGGGCATGCAGATGTATGACTTTTGCGTCTAATGCTTACATGGATATGATAGTATGGCGCCTCATACTCTTCCGTGTACTTTGGTCCCCACTCAGTGTACCCGATTTTCTCGCCATTTTCCCCTTGAAGGGCATCTTCGTTAAGGCCATGACCCTGTAAGGGCCAGCGGATGTTTACTCACATCTCCGGAATTCGATACCATCTGGCAATACGGCGATCTTTTCCAACGCCTCTCCAAGACCCCATCGAACCAAGAGACGGCTGAGATTCGGACTGACTTGGATACCGGCACCGACTTCGCCGATTGCGAGAGCATCTTCTAGGATCGTCACTTTGTGTCCAGCTTTGGCTAGGGTGTGGGCAGCTGCAAGACCACCAAGACCGCATCCTACGACGACGATGTGAAGGGAGAGAAGAGCTTGGCGGCCATTATAGAGAACGGTGTTCTGGTGGTATGGGGTCCCGATCAGCCCTTGGTTGACTCTTCCCAGAAATAGCAGCAAAACGAAGACAGTATACCTTAGCTGCACCTTCAGCTCGAGCAGCACCATCTGCTGCGACCATCGGTGGCTTCGGGCGTGTAGTAGATGAAGACATTGTTGTATCTAAGATATAGTTTGGTGTTTAGATTGCTGGATGAATTAAATGTGGATTAGAGGTGATAATCTGGTAGAAGATTGACACAAGTGACAGGTATTATAAGGACTTCGGTTGCGGCATGGAAATCGGAAGGATGTTTTAAGAGGCTCTTACAGGTTCCTCTCGAAGTCTCAATCGGACGAGACAGTGATGGGATGATGTGCCCGGCTCCGCGATATCTCAGTGGAAGCTTGCGTGGATTGTGGAGCTCTGGAGGTGGATCGCTTTTCTGGTTGGGATCCCAGCCGAGATGTTGTAGGCGAGGCGAGGTAGATGAACGAGCAAAGTGCTAGTGGCGTTACTGGAGGTATGCTGTGTAAGGGGAATATATCTCATCCGAGGACGTACGGGGGCGGACGGATCCAAGGAGTAGGTACGCGCCTGACACTGGCACGTGCCTGAGAAAAAAAGACTGAGAATGAACTTCGAACAACTCCAGCCTCCTTCACTAGACTGGCTAGGCTAAAACGGCCTGCTCATATGACGAATACTTTCCACTTTATCAACACATTTACATATTATTCCAGCTGCCAGGAAAAGTCAACCCCTCCGAATGCGACTATTGCAATAACGCCTACGATCTCGTGATTCGATTCCTGCGGCTTCCAGAACGCCGTGATGAGACCAGCGGACGACATCAAGCACTGTCAAGTCTCAGGAGTTGAGAAGATCCGGAGGCGCTACATTGATCCCTGCTTGAAGGAATATGGAAACTGCGGAGGCTTCTTATTTCGGCGGTTTGGTCGCACTTGATCACATCTATTTTTTCACGTTGCTCGTGCGAGGGTATGTATCGTTCTCAATATCCATGCATGGAGGCCTCAGCGCAGCCGATCAGGGGTGAGCGGGCAAGGCGACCTCAAAGAAGGGGATATGCTCGGCGATGGGCTTTCTAGCACGGCCTGTGTGGGTCTCTTGAAGAGAAATTGAAACTCACGGTCGTTCTTCCCATGGTCCGATGCCGGCTGTCTGCTGTACCTCGATCCAGCTCGCGTGGTTTCTACCGAGCGAGAACGGTCCTCACTCAGGCAGATAATCGGCCGAAAACCCTGTCAAATGATGGGATGGATTCTTATGTTGGGCAAAATAGCGGCATGGTATGGACCGTGCATTCGACGAGAAAGCCATGGGCTTTCCAGCACGGCGCTGTTTTTAACCATCCTTCTACGACGGTTCTTGAACGGCTGTCGTTGCGAGATGCCGCGGCATGAACCTGTACCAAGGATGCCCGTCTCGGTACCTTTCACTCTGTGTATCGTGAGTGTCAACTCATTCTTCACTCATGCCGTTGTCAGCCCAGCTCAAAGGATAACCTAAGAGTTATCAGGGGCACAGAGTGGGCATGGCGCGGACTTGGTGGTCGTGGGGTCGGAGGACTTTTTATTAAGATCAGGCCGTGTATTCATCTCGGCAACGTGTTTACAGACTCGTCCGCAACACTGCGGATTCGCAGAGTGGGAGGGAGGGAGTTCTCCAACACGAATTGGCCATCTGCAAAAAGCAAAGTCAATCGAAAAGCTCAAGCCAAAACACCGCCACGGTGAAGCGCAACAACAGAGAAGCAGGAAATCACCTACTAGGCATGTCGCTACTCGTCGCCCTCGCCAGTGCTTCATCAGCGTCCTTTGTGATCCCAGTGATCACGTGCCTCTTGACGATTCGCTCTGCAGCCTGCTCAGGATCAACATCGATGATCCATCGCTCATCCAACAACTCCGCCGCATCCTTCCACCTCTCCGTACCCAGGATCACCCAAAGTCCCTCAATGATCACAATCCGTTCCGTCGTGATCTTGATCGCATCTAGTGTGGGGTCCTTCAGAGCGTGATCGAACGCCGGTACGTAGATCGCAACGTCTGGTGTGATGGGCCGAGCCAGTTGCTTGACGCACTCGACGTAGGATTCGGCATCAAATGTGAAAGCGGCGCCACGACGTGCAATGGCTTCCTGCGAGTTGGGCAGTTGGTGGAGATAGGATCGGGTGTAGTGGAATCCGTCCAGTGGGACGACGATGCATGAACGTGGTTGGAGTGCGTTTGTATGGAGAGAGAGGAGGTTTGCGAGTGTGGTCTTTCCGCTCGCTGGGTACCCTATTTTTGATTGGACGCAACAAACGTTTAGTCATGCACCTTTATCTGACCAATAGATCAGATCAGATCTTGGCTGCGCACCAGCTAGTCCGACTAATAATCTGGAAGAAGGTGGGTGTCTATGAGAGTGGTCCGTTAGAGAGAATGGTTCATCATTAGGTGCAGCATAAGAGCGACCAAACTAAATTGATAACACTCACTCACACAGCCTCTCTACAAGCGACGCAGCCAGGTTTTGTGCTATAGCATCCATTCCTTTTCAACTGCGTGAAAGACTGAAAAATCTCGAGGGCTATCTGTCGTGTACTGGTCGATAAAGCGTCAGCTCGGATCATTTCTACCAGAGGAGTCGGATAAATTTGAGAAGCGAGAGCAAGGTGGGTAAACCGGGCATGTTTATCTTGGTGAGATGTCATCGCGTTCGTCATGCGCTTCACCTATTGACCACACTGACTCGTTGCGTCAGCATTTGCGTCGCCAAACGGGAAATCAACGCAAGACTAATTGTGATATCTTTCTTGGATGGTTCTTCTTGCATCTCGTCTCGGCTCGCCCGGACCTTGTACAGTCATATCCCTCATTCGTCCCTGGTCACTACCTCACGAATACCCCACGCCCCTGCGTTGATCTCTTGTCCATAGCCGCTCATCTTAGCCTTAGCCCCGTTCCCGCCCTGATCTCCGCGAGGTTCCATCTCCCCAGCAAACACTGCGTTTACTTGGAGGCTTCTCAGGTTAGGAGATTATTAGACTCCGAAAGTTAATCAGGGATGGTATCAATACTACTGTCTGCGATAGTTAGATTAGTGAAAGCTACTCCACAGACAGTTGCTCAACATAGGACAGGATTGCATAGACAGGAACAATAGCAACATTATCCAGTGGCCAACGGTGCAGTATATCAAATATAAGGGCAGACGTTATTGGGAGCAATACAAGAGCCAACCTTCACACTGCGGTCTTGAACTCAGTCGTTTCTGGGCTGTTAGACAGTTGGATGTAGGTTCCGTCAGGGGAGAACGGTGAATGGGGGCGCTCCCCTTCCGGCAAGGCACGCAGCGGCAAAGGCCGGGGTTTGTCTTTATATGCAACTGCTTTTTTAGCCGGCATTTTCTTCTCCGACTTTGACGCCGAAGGAGCAGGTGTCAACCCAGACTTCCGTTCCCTCCACGGGTTCATCATCATCCTCGCCACCGGTGTCATGGGTCCGTGGATAAGCTCGTAGCGAGCTTTATCCAGTCTGAACTTGTTGGCAGCGTCGTGATTGTCGATGTACGCTCGTTCGATAAACCGGAGTATGACGTCAAAGTCGACTGTTGTCTGCAGCATGACTACATCATCGAGTTTGTCTTTGATCTGTATGGCCCTTTGACCATCGAAGGCTCGGAGCCAATACGCGAACGCCTCAATCGCAGACTCGCTCATCCATCCTGACGAGTCTACTTTTGAAGCGCCCAATGGGTTCGACGAAGAAGACGTTGTCCCAGCCACCCAAGCTCTGAGGAACAGAGCTCCAGCCCCTTGCACGTCCACACTGCTCCACATCTCCGCTCCCGCTCGCACTCTCTCATCGTCTTCCCTGACTTGCCGCAAGATGCCAATGAATAATCGAACCATGCGCTTCTCATCGAACTGTGCCGCCCATGCCTCTTGGTAGCGAAGGCTTTCAGCGATCCAAAGCATTCCCGGACCCATCAAACTGTACGTGCCAAGCTCTCCCTCCTGCCACATTCCCGCTACAGTCTCCTCCACGGCCTCCGCAAGGGTGTTATTGCGGGATGGCGCTAGTGGTGGGGGCCGATACCTGCGAGGGTCGGATGCTGTGCGGATTGTAGGGGTTCGCTCTTCTCCCTCCCAGGCATCCTCCGCAATCGCGTCCGGCATCCAATCAATAACATGGGAGGGATCCTCTGTCTGTCGTTCACCAGTGGCCAGAAAGAGGAGGTAACCACCGAAGGTCGCCCATCTCTGTTTGGGTGCAATGGCAGGATATAACCACAGGTATAATCGCAAGCATGAGATCAGGACAGATCCAACGTTACGATCACGCGCGAGTTTTTCAAGTCGTTCGTTCCTTGGGGTCGGTCTGTAGAGGATTGGGTGTGTGTAAACGAAATATCGATACAGGATGGCTTCTGAAAGCCTGTCTTCCTTGGAACCTAACCTTCGTGCCCAGCGTGCTGTGTTTTCGAGGTCGGAAGTATCCACTATAGACCATTGCGAGCTTGGAGTCAGCAACAAGTCTCGTAGGCTATCAACTAGCGTGTCTAGGCAGATACGCAAATCGAACGGTTCGATGTGAGGGTGTAGGACGGTCGTATCCATTGTGAGGACTTCTCGGATGTTCACGTTTAGGACTGCGTGCATCTTTTGAAACCACGCCGCTTGAGGTGGCCGAGTTTGTTGCGGCATCGAGTCGTTCAGAGAGTTTATAGCCTTTGAATGAACGAGTAATTGCTTTTGGCATTGTAATAACGGTGCATAAATGTCTCGGGGCGGGGACGAGTGACGAGCGTGAACGTAATATTTGGAGAAGGCATCGAGAGCGTCGAGTAGGTTGTCTGAAAGGGAGTCCCTACAACGCTTTCCCTCAGTTTCTGCTTCCGTCTGCTCCAGAAATGGGTTCATTTAAGACTTACTGGGTACGTGCGGCCCAAGCCTTTATTTTCTCCTCGAGTGGATCACGCAACTTGCTGAGGGGACGCAGGATTGGCGACGCTCTGAGCGTCAGCGTCAGCGCCAGGGCTACACAGCTAACGTATGCGGTGTCCACCTTCGCGTGTTCAAGTAGGAGAGTCTTGCCAATTGCATCGACATGGTTTTTTACGTCCTCCAATCTGTTCGTGCTGGATGGCACACTCAGGATGATACGATGTAGGTCGATAGAAGCTGCTGCCCCTGTTCGAGTGCTTCGTTGCAACCCTTTTCGTAGGGTGTCATCGATCGATATTAACTTCTCTGACATTTGTTTCCGCTCCCCGTCATCGAAAATAATCGATATCGAGTTCAGCAGTACCATCAACTCCTCTAGCCCCTTTATTCCTTGCCCACACAATCCCAGTAGCCATTCAAGGCTCCCGACGCTCTCGAAGACCTTTCGCACTGCTTCAGAAGTTTGTCTTGTGTCAGCCAGAACGACATGCACGATAGCTTTGGCGAGTATGACGGTATTGGCGATCCGAGTGGCGGTGTTATATCTCTGAAGAGCGAGAAGCGACGAACGGAACCAGTAGAGTAGTCCCGAAAAGGCCTCACTAGGGGCAATGAGCCTCACGGATTCGAGGTTGGTAATGAATGGAATGTTCTCAGCGATCGTCATGATGTTGTCCTGTTCTGGAGCAGCCTGTGCCATCCAGATTGCCGCACTCGCGTAGATGAAGGAGTCATGTTCGACCGCCAAAGCTTCTCTACCCTGGGACGGTTTCCGTTTGAGAAATTTACAAGGCCGATTGTACGCGGTCGTTATCGCGGGTGCCATGGATTCGTGAGAGCGAAGTAGTGTGGCTGAGGGGGCATCGGGTACTACTCTGGTGTCCCCATCACGGGTCTGGACGTAGGTTCGATGAAGTGAAGAGCTCATGACTTCTTTGAGATTGCCGAGTATGCCGCAACTGCAGGTGATGCCCTGATTGAACCATGTGCATAGATGGCCGAAAATCCCCTTCGTGTCATTGGAGAGATTCCGACTTGGGCGGTAGGAAGTCCTAAGATATCTGGAAATAGGCGTTTGGAAAGGGCAAGCTTCGTCCATTGTGCTGACGATGACAGTAAATCCATATGCGATGTATCCCACAGATGCCAAGGTTAGCATGACGACCGCAACCAAGCGATCAATCTGCCAAAGGTAGTCCACCAGGGCTGCGGAGAAGAGAACCAGAGATACCTGGAGTAGTGCGGGGAGTGTCTCCACTACGCGAGATAGTTCCCAGAACTCGGCACCTAGGAACTTTTCCGTCCTCTTCATCGCTTGTGATCGCATGGGTCCCGTCTGTCCGGTGCGCTGGTAGCACTGTAGCCACTGCTTGGCTAGTACGGTACCGGCTGCTGCAAGAAGACTACAACCAAGACTTGCGAAGAAGAGACAGTTCTGTCGTACGGCGGCGGTGCTGGGTCTGAATGATGGTGGAGCGAGGTCATCAGAAGTGAACGCGTTGCTGGTTCCGTTGGTGAGAAGCAGTCGGAGGAGATGATTCGTTTGATCTGCAGAGCCCGCACTGAGAATATTGAGGGCTACGACGATGAAGGCTGTGTTGACACTGGAGAATAACCCGGCCTACCTTGTGAGCTTGTTTAGTGTGCTTTGCCCCGTCCAGCAGAGGTAGATGAAGTGCTCACAAAAATGAGAAGTATATCCAGATTACCATTCAACCGCTCTATCATGTCGTCGTCAGACTTGCTAGCCATCTCGTCGTATTTCACCTAGGCACTCTCGAGAGTCAGAAGATACAATGGCATCGTGGGCGCTAGAGCCGTATCTCACCCAAAAGTTCCCAGCCTCGCCAAACGCATGCGGCTCATTCACCTCCTTCGGAGGCTGAAAGTCTTCTATTCTCAAAGTCAAGGTGTGCGTGCGAGACATTCTTTGGAGGGAGTGACAGTTCGAGGTGCGAGCTTTGGACCAGGACCAAGCCTAGTGACACTTTAACAGGCGGTGCACATTCGCAATCTAGGCAGATCCCTTATTTGGGCCATCGGCCATGAGGACGAACCTATGTGAGGCTTGACAGAAGTGTCAGGTATTCGGGGTCCTCGTCCAATCGCCAGGAAAAAGCCTCGTTTCTCATATGTGGCTGGTGCTCCCAGGGTCCAACACGTTGGCCCTCGCCCTTTGATCCATTGATGAAGCGCATTTGTCCTAAATTTCCTCGGTCGATTAGACTGGGATGGATGGAGACTAGCCGCCCAGAAAGTGCAGCCTGAACAAAAGAAGTCGAAGCCTCGCCTAGCCATTGTGAGTTGCCTATGGTGCCCAAGGTATCATGGCCTCTTGTAACACCCGCCTCGTGACCACCAGCCTTGAGGAAAGAAGAATCACTAGGAAGACAAGGCGGATATCAACACGAAAGCTCACAATGGATGTCGGATGGGAAACACGACTCACATCGTATGTGGTAGCGCGTTGTATGCAACAAAAAAAAAACAGTTGAAGCACTGGAGCAAGGTTGAAGGCTTTGTAGAATATCTCGTGATGTAGGGGCGCGGGTAGGCTGGTGCATTGGCTTCCAGGCACCAGAGCGAATGCTTTTGGAGAGTAAGCTTCTTGAAGGAGAACGACGATAGGGTTCTTGATACATACCTGGTCTTTCTGACAGTATTCACCGCTTTCGTATATTTTTTGCTCTTGGCTGTCAAGTCTAATCCGTGGCGTGGACTCGTCAGACTTCAGCTCGAATCTCGTTTCAAACAGGCTAAGCCTGATAAATTTCGGCCGTTAGCACGGCAGTAACTGGGACCTAAATGATCATACGAGCTAATCTGATGTGCTGGTCTTCTCCCGTATCTACTTGATAACCACCATTGCGAGAGGTAGCTTCGCGGTGGCATTGGATAGTTCCGTGAAGCTCCTTCAGTCGTGCATGAAATCCCTATCAGCAGTCGAGATGCAAAAGTGACATATCATCCGATAAAGCGCCAGCGGATCACCTCTAGCAGAAGCTCGCTTCGAATTCGACTGCTGGCTCATTTAACACATTGCTGTCGCATATATTGTCGCTATCACCGTATTGTCATCATCCACTTCTTGAGCTCTCATCATGTGCTACTCTTGATGTCAACGGCGTACTTATATGATTGAAACCTGCATTAGGTCTCTGTCTGCCTCCGGAGTGCTGTATCAATTGGGTTTCACCATGGTCAATGATGATCAAAGTTATAGTTGGGTCGAAGACGGGATCCGCGAACTCGCTGCCAAGGCGAATATCCTCCATACTTCGCACACTTTTGATTCCTTTGACATGCTTGGATCACCGTTAAAAAGTTTTCTTTTGTCTCCCCACAGATCCTTCGGGGAACAAGTGGTAGTCGTCAGCCTCGGACACGATGTTCTTGTTGTTGGTCGAGTTCCCGTATGCGATCTTCAACTGGAAAGAAGAGTTTTTTCTGTAGAAAACAAAGGCGTTCACATCAGCGATGAGCTTCTGGGACTCAAGTTCTACTTACTGCACACAAGATAAAACTCTGTGCCAGTCTTTGGGTTCTTCAGCAGAGCGCCAAAGACATCCTGATTATCAAAGATTGTAGCAGGATGGTCAGATTGCAAACCCGCTGTAGTACTGTTCCTGATCGAGCCGTTTTGTAGAACAAAGGCGTGCTGCGAAGAAATAGACCTTGCCTTTTGAGCTCGGCATATCTGGGGGAATCGATGTCCCTGTTTTATGATATCGCAGAGCCGTAGTCATAGGAGGTCTAATTGTGGGTAATTCCGAGCGACCATGAGTAACCCAGAAAACTAATCAGTCGACGATAAAAGATGCCATTGTAGACTCACATATACGCCAGGGCAGGGAAGATGCCACCATGAGGTGCCGCCATACCTACGAATTGAAGAGGTCAGTTTACGTTTTGACTCTTTAGCAATGCCGCCTTACGCCATGTAGATGTTAATCATCATCGTTCTGGGCCTACAAGTTTAGGTCAAACACAGACTCAAAACTAGCGCCTGTGAGTTGTTTGCACGCCCCGTACCCAGGCTCAAGTCTATCGTATGGGTGTGTATGATTTTAATTTGATGTGAAATTACCGCGCCAGGTCCCTTTGGGTGATGATGCGCCAGTCAGCCGGTTTCACATCTCAAGATGGAGGTACCCACCCATGCATCATAAGCCCAGCCTTGAAATTCTGGTATGTAAAGGGGATAGCCCGGGTTCGCTTCTCTACAGAGGTCCCAGTGGTTTTTCAGGACCAGATCCCACTTCTCGGTGTTCGCAGTCAAAATTCTGCGGATAGGAGTCTGTCTTCCAACTTGGAAGAAAATCTAAGGGAACCCACCCATAGATATCCCTAGATCCACTCCCATTCACACAATTCTTCCCCATATATGCATCATTAATCGTCAACGGGACGTCGATACTACCCAAAAGTAGCGCCTCCTTCAGCTGGACCGTCATCTCGAGCTTGCCAGGGAACCCAACGTCGCCCTGATTGATGTGCTCGTTCTCCATCCGGACTGCTATGATCGGTCGCCTGCAAGTGATCTGCAGAGGGGAGAAGGTCTCGGCCACTTTGACCACGTACGGCTCCCAAGCATTTAGATACGAGGTGCCATTGGTCAGTGGGTGGGACGTTTCAGTACTTGTGACCCACTGAGGGACGGCGCCCGCTATATTCCAACAATCAGTAGTAATATGGGAGTGAGAAATTTGGTGTGGTTTATACCGGTGGTCTCGGAATTGATGTAAGGTCTAGGTCGGAGCACATCCCAAGGTCCGACCTGCATGGCCATTTGTTGGAGGTTCTAACGCACGATATCCATCAAAATCGACCTGACCAAGGGCAGGGTTTACTAATCCCCTACATTTGAAGAAGCGAAGAACATGAGAATAACCAGAGATGCTATTATAAGGAGGAAGTCGGGACGACTCTCTTACCGATGTGCATAGATCGAGATCACATTCATCCCGAGGGCCTTGATCTTCTGCAGTACATCCAGCCACAGCTCAGGTACCAGTAGCCTCCAAGTGTGAAGTTTTCCGCTCCAGAGGAAGATGCGTTGTCTATGGACGGACAGGCTGTATCTGTTCCATTCGACCAGGTCTGTTCGGCGATAGTCCGATTGCACTCTTTCTCTAGCAATATTAGCCAATAGATCAGTATTCTTTTTTTCGATAGCGAGAGTTGGGAACGTTGAAATTGATAAGGGATGGAGAAAAGACTCACGCTAAGACGATAAAGCCGGTGGACAACTCATTCACCGCCTCGGACAGGATGGTCTCAAACTCCACACCGACGGTGTCGACGCTCACGCCAGACGGGATATGGTGACTATCGAACGAAGTCTTCAAAGTGTGCATGTGCAGTGACTAAAAGTGTGAAAAGGACGCCTAACGACCAAAAATGTGTGTATATGGTCACTGGAGATGGCTGAACAGGGATCCTTGAAGGCTTGCGGCCTGAGTCAGGGGTGTTGATAGTCCTGGTTTTGGACATTCACGGCAAAACTCCATCAACAGTCCGCAATCTACTCCAGCATGCTATGTTTGTGGTGCTTCCAAACGATGAGTACACTGAGATGTCGGAAGGTCCTCTCTGACGCAAAGAGATTGTGGTCTCAAAACCCACATTTGTGGCGGTTTGCCTTGAGCACAAAGTGAGGGCAAAGAGTTTGGGCGGTCTGAAACTCAACGTGCGCCGGCATGGGTCGCTGTTCCTATTCTTTGGTCGTAGATAGCTAATGAACAACGTTAAATGCGGTAGCAAACGTCGGCATGAATAACGTGTATATTAGGAGAACAAATGCCTTTAACTGGGAAAATACCATATGGATCACGCATCGACCCAAAAACCTTCACTCTGAGCGAGCTCAAAAAGCTTCGGCCATCTTTTGCAAACCTCTCCTGCGGGCCACCCCTCTTTGTTGCTGGGTCCGAGGGAGCGCACAGTCAACGGGGAGTTATTACTAACGTCCCACAGCTGAAGAAGGTTGCTGCTGCCGACATACGGGAAGAAATGCAGCTCCTCCTGGTCGACTGGTGTGATGGGGGTGAATACCAACGGCTGGGAGTACTCCACGCCAAGAGAGAGGATGGGAACGGTCGCCTTGCATATTCGACGTACTGTGTTCGGATAAAGTTTGGCATAGATGGAAAAACCACTTTCACGAGCTTGTTCGAAATGCAGTGAATGCAAAGTGCCGGCTGAAGAGGAAGGGGTCTTTAATGGATGGTGGAGATTTATTTCCAACGGAGGTTCTTCATACCTGGGACTGACTTGATCAATCCTTCATGGTGAGCGAGATGCAGTAGAGGCCTTAGGGTTGAACACCATGCCATGTTCGGGAGAGATTTTGTGTGCGGGTAATCATCTCCATCCCGCATTTGAAGTTTGAGGGATTGAGAGACTGGGTCGAAGTAAGGTCGGAGGCTTAGAGCATCTGGTGTGTGTCCTCCCTTAGATAATGTAAAGGATATCGTAGCTAAGCCCTGGTCCTTTCCATCCACCAAGACACGTCGAGATATGCCATATTCAGGGAGCCCACATCGTATTCTTTTCGTGTAGTGGAACAGCTCGGTTTCTGATGGGCGAGTGGTATGCTTCAGCGTCGATATGTATGGAGGTGCTTAGCGGACCAAGATTATCCATCTTAGCGAGGCAAGCTTTAGAAGTTCAGACTGCTTACCTTCATTCGTTCTTCTCCGGCCCCAACGCACCAATCTCCATTGGTCGTAGCTGCCTTGATATCCGTCATTAGCTTTGGCGCGCTCATAGCCGTGCTTGCCCCTTGGACCTCTTCGTATCTTCAGCTTTGGACCAAGAAGCTGAATTTGGCCGTCTCCATGCACTAATGCCTGGCCATTACCCCCAAGAGAAGTAGCCCCAGACTCGCCCGCTCCTATGAAAATGCAGCGGCGTATCGAAATTTGTCGGAGCATTCCAGGCAAGCTCTATGAATGTAATGTTAGAGCTGGAGGAGATATAGAGCCTGCAGAAAACGAATTATGTACCTTGGCTGAAGTGAAATGCATCATAGTTGGTGGGTTGTTGTGGCGCCCCGACCGAGCGGTACGAATTTGTTACGGCGGGGTTGTTTCACGGGCACAGGTGCCGTTGACCTCTTGTGAAGATGGGTAGGCTTCAAGGAAGAAGAAAATGGAGTGGGTCTAGGCTGAGGCTGAACAGTGGGAATGTACGTTATAATTCCCTGAACCCGCGACCCCCCGTCCTCCCCATCACATAGAGAGGCAGAGTTTGATGGTCGGGCAGAGGGCATGATAGAAAGCGGGAGCGTCTGAGAAAGCATGAAATGCAATAAACACATCCGATAAGCCCGGCCGACGGTGAAGTAGTTAAGATGTGGCCGATTTTTGAGCTTTTGATTACGGTCATGGTACATGTTTAGGAGAAAAAGGAGAATCACGACCCTAATAAATCCGTTCGCAATCCCGATCATCTTATGGTCAAAACAGCTGCTGCCGCTTCCAGCTTCTCTATCACAAGTGGGTCGTCTTGACCGTGTCTAGCACGGTTCTTGTATGTTGGGCGTTGCAGCTTAGGGTAGCTCAACCTCTCTCACATCAGAAGAATCCCTCAGGATCTCCAGGTCTTGAACGCCTCGAAGATTTTCCTCCGGACAACTTCTGGGTCTTTGAATTCCCCCAAAGACTTAAAGGCTCCATGTCAACGATTCGAGTCCAGCCAGACTCTGAGCAAGGCATAGTTTTCCAGGCGAGCATTGCGCCTCGGAGAACGGTTTGTAGAATGACAGTCAAGAACTCTGCATAGCGAGCAGCACCCGCAGCATGGCCGACGTCACGCTGGTCCGAGAAGGCGAATTCGAGATATGTAAGTTCTCGCTGTACTTCAATGTATGTGCCCGACCCCCAATTTCGAGGTACCTGGGATTGGAAGTGATCCCATGAAGAGGCGAGGCGGATGGAGGCGAGTCAAGGAGCGTGGCAACGAACATGGCAGGCGCGTTATCGAATCCTACCTATTTAAGATGGAGGAGCTGAATGAGACCTGTGACCGGAAAGTCGGATGGGAGTTCGTTGTTTTACCGCCCTTGATCGAGAGCGGTCGAAGGAGCGGAGAGTAACTGGGACGTAACATGGGATCCTCAACATTTACTTCATAGTACCCGCCACATCCGCCGTCTAAGGATATGTTGAGGAGCTGGTTCGTCAGAAGGCGCTGAAAACGCGAGCAGGGGTAAGAACCTAAGAACCGCTCGAGCTTGAATGCGTCGGATAGCTTGGCCAGACACCAAACATAACCGAGGCCACAGGTGCACCCAGCACCGAACAAATTCAGCTCCGTCAGGCTCGGGACTACCATGTATGTCAGAGACTGCTCTGCGGTATCCTCCATGTCGATACTGGGTCTAATTGTGAGACTCTGGAGCCTTGGGACATTACGCGGAGTTGGCTGAAGACGGCATCTAAGGGAGTGATGGATCGGTCAAGATCAACAACGACATCCAAGAAGCGTGCACCTGATCGGACAGAACAGGTTGCCACCAACTGGTGAGAAACCTTTCTGTGGGCAATGAATACGATAGTACACATGTGGGAGGTGGCGAGAGCGATCTGACGGGTTGGGAGTTGATGTGGAAGAGTTGTAGGCTTTACTGCTGACGATTGGCAACTCTGGTAAACGCTGGTCCGGACGGTAAGACGTCGAGCGGTCATTTGAGGATCTCGCTTTTTTGTCTCGTGTAGCAATCGGTAGATGTTGCTGGCCAGTTCGCAAGTGGATGAGGTGTTAGGTCGAGGCTCCTTGAACGCCGGCACTGAAAGTTGTTGGCGTATCAAGCAAGCACGGTTAAAAATACCTCCACCAAGGGAAGCGCTCACCTAAAGAACCAGCTGAGATAGATTCACCGCCTCCCTATCTCCTGCGCATTATAGATCCTCAGAGCATGGAGCCTCGTCGAATGGATCCTCGTTCAAAAACTTTCGGAACAGTCGTTGCGAAGGCTTCAGGAACTGCGAAGGCCGGGAGGTCTGAGCAGTTGCATAATATATCGGTGGCGCTCCTCCAGCAGCATACCGTGTCTTTGCCATGTAGGACTGTTCAATACTTTACAAATCACGTAGAAACGATGGGCGAAAACGCGCTCACATATTCTCCTCCCAGTAGACACGAATTATCGTAATATCGCTACCAATGACAGACCTCAGCCTGTCTTTTGTCTCTGTAAACCAATCCGAAGTCATCCTGCAGACTCACGTGAAGGATTTAAGGCGGTCCTCAGCTACTATGACCCGATCGCCACCGCAGGGACACCTACCTGGCCCATGCTGCACCGATGTATTTTTAGATCAACTGGGGTAGAATGCACATCTTAATCGTCACAGACAGGTTGAAAAAATTTCAGCAAACATTGATGACTCCTTCAAAGTTGGTGTCGAGAACCCCACAGTGGTGAAGGGGTGGAACCTGCACACTAGCATAGGGCTAATCTTGGCACACATGTAGCCACCATGTAGGTGGAAGTGTCAGTGATGGAGCAGGCTGGCTCCAAGTCAACAAGACTTGGACTCCACCTATCACACTGGCATAGAAACCACTCTAAGAGTGTAAGATCAGCTCTTCCTGGACTGATCTGATGTTTTACTAAGGTATTGCCTAGGGGTACTCACTGCTTGAGAACTGGGATAGGACTAATTGGTCTGGGCTAAAGCTGATAGCTGGCTTGGAATATTGAAGAACTGTTATACAAGATGATTGTGATGAGGAGGCTCCTACTAAGAGTCCCCTCCTATTTATACATGAATACCTACCAATGATGTCATGATACCATCATGGCTATAAAGGAGGTGGTTTCTGGAGCAAGTGGTGCTTGACCACCTTTAATGGAGCCATGCTTCTAAATAACTACAATGCTGACTAATTCCTTCTGGAATGTTCTACAACTATCTAGCTCCACTTATGATGTCATGAATTAGACCTAGTCTATAATGATATCATGAATTATCTCCTTTCTGCAAGGAGTAACACAGTTAATTTCCAACTGTGGGAACATCTATTGTTTGAGCACTAAACTGAGCGCTTAAAGTAGACTGTTGTACATTGCTGTGTGGGTACCTTCCTTCTGTGGGAATGTCTATTGTTCAAATGCTATGCTGGGTGAAACTTGGGTGAAACAGGGCGCTAAGGCAAACTACCTGACATTGATGCCTCCCTCTTAGATTGGTTCTCCATTGATAGTGTAGGTGTCAGGTAGTTTGCCTTAGTGCCCAGTTTTGCCCAAGTTTCACCCAGCATAGCATTTGAACAATAGACATTCCCACAGAAGGAAGGTACCCATGTGGCAATGTACAACAGTCTACTTTAAGCACTCAGTTT
>WSTV01000637.1:0-16370 GCA_019632285.1 Tulasnella sp. 332
GATGCCTTGCCACAAGCCGACCGACACTGATGCCCAGAGGAACGGCTCCAGTCGACTTACTCGAGGGGTATAAATTAAAATTCGTGCTCAGCAAATATATGTTTCATCAAACCCACCTCCATTACACACATGGTTAAACTTGTCATTTTTGCTACCACCATCTTCTCTATTGGAGTGCTTTCGCAAGGTGTTCCGAACTGGGGACAATGTGGTGGAGAGTGAGTGAGCAGGAGGCATACCCGCTTCAGAGATCGTTGAATCCAAATCGTAACTTCAGGGGTTACACTGGTCCAACGAATTGCGAAGACCCTGACATTTGGATATGCGTATACGAAACCTCTTATGGTTCCTCATGCGTTCCCTCTACGTGTAAGCAACACCTCACATTTATTTCCCCTTTATTTTATTTTTATTTTTATTCAAATGGAGCTAACGCATTTTTGTAATTGATTCAGGTCTCACCCCTTGTGTTGCGCCGCAAGTGTGCACGATTGGCAGCGTGCCTAACTACTGGTATTGCGCATAGTTCCAATCACATCAACTCCGGTAACCTCGAGAACCACTTTTGGTCACGTCTAGTAACTCTTGAATCATAATGGTGTGAAAAGCAAATGAGTACATATGTGCCTCGATTGGACTGTTGTTTATGGGCAGTGCCGCTCGCTCCTGGTCTTCGCTTCGACCAACGTCGTGAAACTCCCAGAAGGGACATAGCGGAAAGATTGGTGCCTAAGCCACCTTCGACCCTCGGGTCGGTTGAAAACACAAACGACGAGCAAGGACACGAAGTACTTGGTCGAAAGGCCTTGTGCGAAGGGGAGGGGCACCAGTGAAGCCACCCGCCTACCGCTGGAGGGTCTGAAGGGGCTGGATATGGTGGGTCGAAGGAGGCAGCGACGGTAGGGCTGTGCTCTGTGAGTAAGACCACTGACTGGACAGCAAGTGCCGGTCGGGAGATGTGACGTCCCAGACGGGGCGCAAGTGCTGGCGTCGAGAGTGCGCGATCTCAAAAGGGGATGGCATCTTATTTCCGCTTCCTCCCCCGAGCACTAATACTAACTCCATCATTATACGATTTGAGAATACGTGCCGAATTATTTTGGGTCTGATTGATGACAATCTTATCGCGGCCCGGCCCAACCTAGTACTTCTGATAACATGTTATCTAAAGTCAAGTTACTACGCAAGAACGTCTGGACCTACGCGCTGCTTCTCAAAAAACTTAGAGCTTCAAGGTCCCTTGTATTATCTAAATTCTAAAGTACTAACTTTCGCGTGACCAACCTCTTGCAAGAGTCGCTGTCCTCGAGGAGAGCTGAGCAAATCGAGAGAGTAAGCGCCGAAACGAGAGTTGCATTTGCTTGAACAGTTTCGTACTATGGTAGCAAGATGAGTGATTGAACGATTCAAAGTGGCCGCATGAACTGTTCCAACTACTGAGCGCCTGAAATCTCTGAGCGGCGGGCTCACCTCCTCGATATTTCAAGCAAATTGAGGCTCTGATGTCCTACGCGAGAGGTTCCATCTCCGCGTATTCCATTCGAATGTCCGGGAGATGTGGAGCTGCCAAACACAGCCTCAAGACCTGCGATCCGAGCCGAAGAGCCCGCCGCAAGTAGATGATTCTTTCAAGCAGCAAGTTCACGGACCGCGACTCCTCCGGGAGGTAGAACATTGCTTCATGTCTAGCATCGGATTCTTAAGCTTCGCCGCAAGCTCACCCAATACCCTCGGAGGAAATGCCTCCAGTCGCCTTGGAGGGTGAATAAAAAAATTAAAATTAAAATTTGAAAAATCGGCCAGGAGATGTGCTTGTCACCTTGCCCTTCCATTACAACCATGACTATAGCTCATCTTATTCATTGTGATACGGTTCTCTCTCTGACTCCCTGAGTCGTCCGAAATTAAGCCTTCGACTGGCCCAGTATCAGCCGGCTGACAAGAAAGCTCGTCTGGTGACTCAACACCGAATTCTGCTAACTCGCCACATTGGTTACAAGGGAGACAGAATAGTCGGCTACCTCGGGCCTTTCGATGGTCAGCATCTGCGACGCCCCTCTAATCGCAGCCTGAGTTCTGCTCCCCCCCCCTCCCCCCCACGAAGGAGACAGTGAAGCATCGGTTCTCGAACCTCCTAGACACGGTAAAACATGGGCTCCGAGAGCCTTATCGTTTCATTACTGAGCAGAATTCTCTTATTTGCACTCACTCACTCAGATACGTTCTACGACTACAGTGATATCCCTCCGCCTTATGCCGCCTTCTTGGACTAGGCCGATGGTCGGACTTTTGACGAGCTTACACAGGTCGCTCGCAATCCCGTCACCTGGGAGGTGATGCGTGATAGTGATTGGCTGGAGAGGTATGATTATGAGAGGGAGGTGTAAGTCATGCTTGATACGCTACTCCGGATTAGACTGAACACCAGGGCTATCAAGTAAGCCATGTACAAGAACCTTCCGGAGACCCGCACGCCGTTCGTCGCCTCTAAGATGTCCGCGAGGCTCAAGCCCCCCAGCCTTGTGGTGGATCAAGTCGAACATGCTGCGTACATGAGCCAAGTGGTAGGTCGTTCACCCCCCCACCCCCCCTTTGGTTGAATATTTTGTCTGACCGTATGGTTGCTGCCTGCCTTCTGCCGAGTCGCGTTTCTGTAGCTCAACTGTGAATGGGAGCTCGTGCAAGTCCGGACTGGTGAAGGAGCACAACCGTCATTCCGAGGTGGTGAGGCTGAAGGCACCCCAAACGCAGTCGCCGCCGAGATAATACAAGTGTTAGCAGAGTTGTAGGGCGAGGTTTGAGAACGCAAGAGAAAGAACTTGCAGGTTCTTCGACGGTAAAGCTTGGATGCGATGGCTGATGTTCGGGGAGGCTCAAAAGGGGGTCCAGGATTTGCTGATATACGCCTCGGAGAGTGCATGAGTGTACAATGTTGGAGCATAGGTAGAGAGGACATTCGAAGAGGAGAGCTCCGCACTAAAGTAAGAACTGAAAATTGAAGTCATCTTCGACGGACGCCGGATGAAAGCCGGGATGCTAACTCCTTCCGAAATACCCAGGCAAGTCAGCGTTCGAGGATATGACGGCGTCACCTAGGCATGAAGTTATGATAGGCTGAATGCCGCAAATCGAACTCCGTCGATCGCCGCTGCGCATTGCATAGCTAGCCTTTGATCACTTCAAGCCTACATCTTCCTAATCAACCTACAATGTCTCCCAAGCCAACCAAACACTTTGTCTTCGCCACCATCCCAAGTTTCAGCCATCTTCGAGCTGAATCAAGAATCATCTCTGACCTGATCAGGTCCGATCCGAGCCTCATCTTCACCGTCCTAGCCGTCAAGTTTACCGTCCCATTAGCTGCCAAAGAGATCGCAGGGCACTCCTTGTCCGAATTCGAAGTATCCCGGGTTCGGATCGTCGGGATCGGACAGACGATGCCGCCCACAAAGGAGACGGCGAAGAACTGGTTCCTGGACGTCCTAGACGCTGAGAAACATGAGCTCCGAGAGACGTACCATTTGCTCGCTAGGCAGACATCTATCACTTGCACCCACTCAGATACGGCCTACGACTACAGTGGCATCCCTCCGCCTTGTGCCGTCTTCGTGGACTTCTTCGCTCCCGATCTGGGACCATTCGTCAAAGACATGACGCCCAACGTGAAGGTCATTGGATGCTGGCCTTTGAATGCTGGACCAATCCTGTCACACTATACACCAGATGAATTTGGTGGGATATACTATAGCTGGGAGGCGCGCATGAAAGCTGTGATAGAGCGCGGTGAAGCGGATGGTCAGACCTTCGACGGGCTGGCGGAGAGCACACGCATCCCCTTCATTGGAAAGGTAATCCGTGACAATGACGGGTTAGAGAGGTACGATTATGAGAGGTCAGTGCAGGAGGTGCCTGATACGGGGGCTCGGATTAAAATAAACATGGCGGCTGTTAAGTGAGTTCTTGGATGTTTACTACCTGTTACCTGTAAAAGATTATGACTCCTTGCCCGACGAAGAGCCACTTCTCATGACGCAGATGCCGCGATCGCATGCACTACAAGCAGCTTCCAACCGAACGGGTTGACGGCATTAAGGGAATGGTACGAAGGGAAGATAGGAAAGAGGTTGTTCGTTGTGGGCCCTCCAGTCCCACAGAGCGTTATCTCATCCAGCCAAGGACAATACCAAACGCCAGGCGCAGCGGCACCTAGCAGTCCATTCCACCCCATCTTCGCCTTCTTAAACAGACAGCCGCCTAAATCCGTCATGCTCATCAGCTTCGGAACTGTCTTCTACCCAACGCAGCCGTGGCAAGTTGAAGCCATGTACAGGACCCTCCTCGACACCCGCACGCAGTTCATTGCTTCCAAAATGTCTGCGATGTTCCAGCCCCTTAGCAGCGAGTTGGAAGATGCGATTAAAAAGAGCGGGATCGGGATGATCGCGGACTTTGTGCCGCAGAGGGAGGTGTTGGGACACCCAAGCATTGGGTCATTCTTGACGCATGGCGGAAGTAACTCGATGTGGGAGAGTATATTTGCGGGCGTGGTGAACGTCTTTTGGCCGATCATTGGGGATCAAGTCGATCATGCCGCATACATGAGCCAAGTGGTAAGTCAGTTTATGCCCCTTCACCCAATTCGTTTTCAATATTTTGTCCTGACCGTTCAATATATGGACTGCCTTCCCCTCTTCTTGGTACGTTCTGTTTATGTAGCTCGACTGTGGATGGGAGCTCGTGCAAGTCCGAACGGGTGAAGGAGCGCAACGGCCACTTCGAGGTGGCAAAGTCGAAGGCACTCCAGACGCCGTCGCCGCTGAGTTGAGGCAGGTGCTGGTGGAGTTAGAAAGCAAGGTCGGAGAACGAAGAAGGAAGAACTTGCAGGTTCTTCGACAGAAGAGCTTGGAGGCAGTGGCTGATGGAGGGGAGGCTCAAAAGGGTATCCAGGACTTGTTGAGATATGCGTCAGGGGGCGTATGAGTCTACGAAGTTGGAGCATGCGTAGATTTAAAACTTGAAATGCTTCGTGTGGATTGAAACTAATATTTGGCCCCGTATTCAACGTACGCTTTGACTCACACAAGGATCGCACAGTCCATGCATGTGTAACAGCGCATATGATCAGTCAACTTCAAGTGAAATAAAAGTTGAGAGTTCAATTCTTCCATCACCAAGTAGTACCCCTCTACTTTTTAGTACACTTGTCCCTCTCATGCACCGCCACTGGCACCTTCCCACCCTCACCTAACGGGCCTCCAACACTCTGCTCCTGCGGATCCAAAAGTCGCTGCAACGACATGCGGAAGGTATCGTAAACTTTGCTGTGTGGTGCTGGATCGATAGATTCCACCTCATGCAGGTATATGAGACCGTTGACAGGCGAAAACGAATACATGCAGCGTCTATAAAGCCGTAAATCGAAATTTCTCAGTCAGAAAAGAGCGCAATGGCTTTGGTATATTATATTGCTGACTTACATGTCCCATTCGGAAGAGGTGCCCGTCAATCGTGACCGACCGTTGACATTCATGCAAAGTTTAAGCTTTCGTTCTCGTTTGGATGGGGAAAGGACGTGCGCGCCCCGTAGCTCGACGTTACAGTCGGAATAGAGGGCGATTAAGGATGTCCGGACAAACGTAGCAGACGCATGATAAAGCGGGAATCCTGGATCCCCGATCCAGAATTCGACGATGTTAGAACCTTGTTGTATGGCATGAAGCGGAATAGAAAGGTTGGCGTTTTCTCATACCTTCGATATTCAACATGCGAGGGAAGAAAGGCGGCAAAGGCGGTGGCGGGGTATAGGTAAGACGTATGACTCTGGAGTAGACGGAGTCTGGGTCCTCGTGCCCGACGAAAGGTGTCGTATGCGATCTGCTTCCATTCGGGCTGGTCGACACGACGAGGCCAGTCGTGAAAAAGTGCGGCATGGTGGTCTGTAATAGATCAATACCCCTCCCTGTTGCATCATGCAATTCCATTTGAAGACAAGAATTAGCCCCTTCAGGCGGTACCACTCGAAAGTTCCATTCCCGTCATCAGCGGAACTCACCCACACGTAGTTCCCATTCATTGTCGGGCATCTCCGGTTGATATCCATTCCCTCTTTCGGGCTCCTTCCCCTTATCGTTCTGCTTCAGAGGTGAATCATGCCAGAAGAACGTCGAAGGGAGGGGATGGTGGTGTCGTTGAAGGTGCATGCTTCGGGCACATCGCAATATGACAGATGATGATCTTGCTGTATTATGATTAGTGAGCCTAGATGTGCCTTTTTTACTGAACCTGACGAGAGTGCTCATTGGGGTCTATCAAGAGTGCGGAAAGTGATAACGTGCGGTGGGCGTGAATCCTGCATTTTTGGGACGGGAAAGCCGTAGATCGTCGCACGGCTTCCAACGAATCACAACGTTCGCGTAGATGGCTTGGCTATTCGCGACACAACTGGATTGATCTACTAGTATATAATCCAGATGACGTTCGACATTCACTTGAGTATGAACCTTCTTCCACTCGGGTATGAGCCATATCAGAGTATATAGACACCCGCACTTGATGTTTGAAAGCCCCTACTGAGGTTGCTCCACCATCTGTTCCCGCGCTTTATACAATCATTCGAGTTTACTATTGGAGAAACAGAAAGGTCATGCGGTGTCAAGGCCGAAGCAGGAAAGCATAGGTCTCGACTTACTTCTTCTTGCCGAACCGCCTCCAGACGAATGCCAGACTCGCCCATCTAGGCACCCACGTGAGTAGATAAAAGATCCAGCTCCCTCCTCCGATAGAAAGAAAAGTTGGAGGATTCGGTTTTAAGATCTCGGCGACCGCCATCTTCGCGAAGTCCGCTGCCGGAGAGGCGAATGCAGTCTGACTTGACCACATACGCTCGATGATGGCATTACTGTTTGCAGTTTCAGGTAGACCCATCATGCCATCAGTATTAATGAAAACACACAGAGAACGGGAGTGCCGTAAAAAAAACTCACGAATACGACTTGTACAATGAATTCTCTGGCATTTCGAAGGACGCAGCCATATTCTTTGACAAGCTACTCGTTACCCCTCCTGGTGCTAATAGCATGACCTTCACGCCGAGGGGTGTACACTCCATTTGTAAATTGGAGGCGATGGAGTGGAGGGTCGCTTTTGAGGCGGCGTATATCCCTGTCCATGGTGTGGGTACGAGACCAGTGACGGATCCGACTATGACGAAGAGACCTGAGGTCTGAGACGCCATGTGCGGGATGGTGGCTTGCGCGAGCCTTAGCGTCCCGTAGACGTTGGTGTCGAATACACGCTGGACTCGGTCCATTGGGACATCGAGAACAGCACCTGGATATTTGCAAAAGATGTAAAACGAGTGAACAGTCCGAGTCGAGGGTTGCGCATTGAGCTGAGTTGATCGAGTGTAGGTGGACTAAAGAAAGAATATGCGCACCACTGTCAAGGATGCCCGCGTTAGACACCTAAAGAGCCACATGTATGAGTGAAAGTAAGGTGAAAGCAGAACCTCAGAATTCAGAATCCAGATTTCGTACTTACCACGATATCGAGCCTCCCTACTTCGGTGATGACTCCTTGGATAGTGTGTTGAACGGACTTGTCGTTGGTGACGTCTAGTTCCTTCAAATGGATATTTTCTTCCAAATGTGCGACTTTATCCATCGTCTCTAGTCGGCGTGATGTGGCGTATACAGTGCATCCTCTCCTGGAGAACTCGTTACACCTGTAGACGGGATATGGCATCAGCGACCATTGAACGAAGGTCAAGAAACCATATGTATGGTGACGAGAAAAAGCTTACAGAGCATGACCAATGCCTCCGTTGGAGCATCCGGTGACGAGAACAACTGGCGAGGACAAGGGGGTCATTGTGAGATGGAAGAAGTTTGTCTACATGGCCGGTCTCGTTTTTGAACCTCCTCAACCCCCCCTCCCTCGAAACCATGAGTCCGAGACAGCCACACGGGATCCCATTAACTAGGATCTCCGTCTGGTGAACTGTGGGGAACTCGAGCCTGGCGCGGCTGGTGTTTAGGTTGCCCGTCTTCTTTTGTTTGTTGCGAAAGGGCCGTGGTGGTTTGAGTTGGAAACCGGCAAACATATATTCAACAACCACTCCACATGCCACCGTCGCTGCCCTTTCTGCGACGCCAATTTCAGACTGCGGAAAGGTCTATTGTGAACTGGTCGCCGTTTGCCCCACGGGAAGGATATTAAGCCAGTGACTCGCGACGCGGTATTGTCGACCTTAAACAACGGTTCCCGCGTTCTTCAAAGATCGCCGCATGGCCTTGCAACGAACGAGTGCAATTTCATCGCGATGCTCTACAGACAGGACACGAGATGATGGATCGCTATGCGCGATGGTTTTAATTGTACTAGAGTCTAGTACGTATAATCAGTACACCAGATAACCTATAGACCTTCCATTGCGAACAACCATCCTGTTTTTCTGTGCGAAAGGAGTATATAGACCCGTAACCTTGACGCTCGAAAGCTCCTATTTAGGTGGCTGTTCAACCATACGTTGCTTTGGCGTATCATACAACTCTGTGGTTGCACTGTAGGAGAATTCCAAGTCAAATAAAGGGTCATGCTATGAGTGGTGCCACTGACGGCTCGGCATACACAACAAGGCGTTCGACCTACTTTTTCTTGCCAAACTGCCTCCAGAGGAAAGCAAGACCAACCCACCGGGGTAGCCACGTGAGTACATAGAAGATGAAGCTCCCTCCACCAGTCGAGTAGAAAGCCGGAGGGTCCGATTTCAAGATCTGTGCGACCGTCTTCTTGGCGAACTGTGCTGCCGGAGTGGCATATATGGTCTGACTCGCCCACATGCGCTCGATGATCGCATTACTATTGTTGTTTTTCAGTGCGTTTGTCAACAACCAATTTGAAGCACAAAGAGAGAGAGAGTGTGTGTGTGTGTGTGAGTGAGCGTAGTGAAAACTCACGAATACGCTTTATACAGCGAGTCCTGAGGCATCTCGAACTTGGCAGCCATATTCTTCGACAAGCTGCTCGTCACGCCTCCAGGTGCCAGTAGCATGACGTTTACTCCCAATGGTTGGCACTCCATCTGTAAATTAGCCGCGAGGGAGTGGACGGTCGCTTTAGAGGCGGCGTAAATCCCCGTCCAAGGTGTAGGTAAACCTTGCCCAGAGATAGATCCGACGAGGACGAAGAGTCCCGAGCGACGAGAGGCCATATGTGGGATAGTCGCTTGGGCGAGTCTGAGGGTTCCGTAGACGTTGGTGTCGAATACGCGCTCGACCTGGTCGATCTGGGCGTCAAGGATGGCTCCTAAAACGAAGGGATATACATGATGTTGAGCGTTTCCCGAGTATAAGGATCCCATCATTTGGAGACTGGCGTTTTCCTCGGTTGTGGGATAGAATAGAATGATAAATTTTTTTGATACGTACCGCTATTAAGAATACCGGCGTTGGAGACCTGAAACAGAAGTCCTTTAATTCGCTTGTCTGAGGGAAGCAAAGACGCATTGCCCACCACTATATCGAGCCTCCCAGCCTCTTCCATGACCTCTTTCACGGTTCGTTTGACAGAATCTTCGTTGTTTACGTCCAGCTCCTTCAAACGGATGTTTCCCTCAGGGTGGGCAACCTCGCTCATCGTCTCTAGTCGACGCGATGTGGCGTATACAGTGCAGCCCCTGACCGAGAACTCATAGCATCTATGAATGGGTATGACATAAATGATAAAGATACCATGATGTAGGACACATATTTGGGTAACAAGTGCTTACAGAGCATGGCCTATGCCTCCATTGGAGCACCCAGTGACAAGAACAACTGGCGAGGACATGGTGGCTTTGGAGATGATCGAGGACTAGTAGTGTCTATTTCCCGGAAACTGGATGGGTAAGTAGCGTGATCGGGTCTCACGACCGCGAGGGTGGGGGAATGCGTCCTCACCTGGGTGCAAATGTAAGCGATATCGCTGTCAAATATTATGTATCCTAAGCTTGGACTAGGCTTCAAGCAGTATCGATTGAAGGTAGATTAAGATTGACCTCGAGCAGTAGTAGTACGAGCACGTTATCACCACCTGGCAGAAGAGGACGAGGGGTTGGGAAAGCCAGGCACACACAGATGAGACCCTTAAATAGAGTAGAATGTTCAAGGTTGTTAGCGGAGTGAGCCAGCATCTCACTAGCGACGACAGCAGCTGCTCAGATTGAGCTCCCCCCCTTCTTTTGTTGGATCGACTGACTGCGTCTTTATTTGAAAAGGCTGTCCGTTGACATCTCTCCTTTGCCGAGCGACCTCCCCCAGGAGCAAAAATCGTCGCTTCTAAATGGCTCATTGAGGTCTTTTCATTGGGCGGGACACAGCATCCACGTGTCGTACGGCATCCATCAACCTCGCGGCTCCTCTCCCTTCCTACCCTTCTCGGCGCCAAAACGGCTTGGTCATATACAGGTTCATATACCGGTCGGAGGAAAGAGATTTTACGCTCCTATTTTTTCTCCTCACATCCGGATGCTCCCTTCCAGCCATGTCTACTCGTCGCTCCTTGGCTACATCGCGCTCGGGACGTGCACGGCCATATCGTTGCCGCAGATGTTCTCACATTGGAAGCGGAAGAAGGCTGAAGGGATCAGTCTGACGATGCTCTGGGTGAGTCCTTTTTTTTTAAAAAAAAAAAGGGGGGGGAAAGGTTGTTCTTTACAGCTTACGATTTTTTTTTTTTTGAAACCGAAAACAAATTGTCTTCGTTAGCTCTGGTTGATTGGTAAGGATATGACGTCAATCGCGTCGAGAATGAATCTCATTACCCATTCTCGTCATTACTTTTTAGGTGATTTGTTTGGATTAGCTGGTACAGTCGTCCAAGGTCTACTGCGCACCCAGGCGAGTAGTGATATCGATCGTGTGGATGGAAAGGCCTGACGAATCCCCTCCCTAAATCCAAAAATAATCATAAAATGCGTGTTTGCACAATAGATCATACTGGGTGTGATCAACGCGATCATCGACGCCTGCATCATCTGGCAATGCTATTACTACAACAACTTTGCGCAATTCCGTCACATCCTCGTCGCATGGCGACGAGTCACTTCAAAAACGCATCCCGCCATTGTTGACAACAGACCATCTGCCGTATCACCGCATGATCCGAACGGTAGCGCCGACGCAGATACCATCACCGGGGGAATAGTTCATAGGAAAGATGAGGAAAACCTGTCACCCGACCTATCACTCCGAAAGACCAAGACGATGAGTACCTTGACGCCTCGATCGCCGACGATACATCTCCCTCTCGTCACTGAGGAAAACCGAAAGAAGCGGCTCTCAATCATGTATCATATAATCTACATCGTCATCGTCGTCGGAATCTCCATCTTGGTCTGGGGTGTTGCCGTCGAGCGTGTGCGAAAGACCGCGACTTTGAAAGATGGAGAGGATGGGACGGATCCAAAGTTTAGCAGTGCGGGTGCTACCTTTGGTTGGATCAGCATGGTCATCTACAGTTGAGCCCGTTTTCCCGCGACCTGTGCTCGATCGGTGTCCTAATCGCTCGCCTCTTTTTTTTTTTTTTTTTTTTTCCCATTCTTTATCAATGCATTTTTTCGATTTCCTGAAAAACAGCCTCTTCGCGATATCCTCAGATCTACAAAAACTGGCGTTCCAAGACGTGCTCCGGTCTTAGCATATGGGTCTTTATCCTCCTCTTGATTTATAATCATACATACATCGCAGTAAGTCGGCTCTCGCAATTCGACAGTTTTTGCTTCTTGTTTTTTTTTTTAAAAAGGAGAAATTGATCCAAAGCGAGCGTCGTCTCTTCAGTCCATAGTCATCAAATCCCAAACGCATTCGTACCTCATCGTCAATATGCCCTGGATCGTCAACTCCGTTTATAACATCCTATTGGACTTCTTTGTGAGTTTTCTCATGACCGTAACGCCGATGTTTTGAGTTTTGCGCTGATGGAGAGGAGGGGGTGTTGCTGCACGACGTTTTTTGTTTCATGATTTCGACAGATTCTCGGTCAATTCTTCATGTATCGCAAAAACACCAAACGGATCGCCGAAGCCGACCAAGCGGTGACGACTTCTGCAGGACCGGCCCCGTAGTACTCCGTCAATACGGGCGATATGTGGGGGATCACGCATTAGATAGAATACAGTATGAGTGCAAAAGACAAAAAGATTGTATAACACAAGATCTACGACCAAAAGCGCCAAGGGATAAGCTCTCCTCCAGAACTTATATAACCATCACGCTACTCCCGTGCCATCTACAAGTCGATCTTTCCCTGCGTCGGCGAGGACCTTCCGATCCCCGACGCAGCCACCCATGCGGAAACGTTCTCCTCGCCAACTGCATAATACTTGGCTCGTCTCCAGATGACGGCGACGTGTTGCGGAAGATAATAGTAGACGCTAAACACCAACAGCGTCAAGATCAAGCACACAGTAGCAGCTGCGGAGGAATCGAAAAAGACCATTTCAGACCCTCTACTCCACTCCGCAGTGAGAAGGGGAAAAAAAAAAGTAAGAACATACTGGTCATGAGCTTCTCCCAAGGTTCCATCATGCTGAGTCCAAATGTGACCTCGATGCATACGCGCCACTCCCAAAGATAGCGTTTGAAGGGGTGCGTGGGTGGGACGACAGACAGGTCGCCGAAATGTAACGCGTTCGTTCGTTCTCCGATGGCCGAATAGGTGAATGGGGACGGTTGTTGAGGAGGAGCTGGAGAGGTCGTGCTACGTGAGCCTGAGGGCGAGGGTCGCGGTGGGGAGACTTTAGTGGACATTTGCGGCAAGTGTGACTTTTTGTGCGTTTCGGTGTGTTGGGAGTGTTCGGATTTTTGCGATTGGGTAGATGGGTTCGCACAAATCCAACACAGATAACTTGGCCGCGGCCGGACTTCTTTCAGGTTTCTAGACAGTTGGTCGTGAGCGCTATGTAGATGCGCAGGTTATAGTTACATGTAATACACTCATGCATGGAAAGGCGATCGAAACCTTTTGGTAACGTACCAGAAGACATACCTATCGAACAAATTGGCTGGGGATACCCAGGCCTTCTATCCAGCTCTCGTCGAAGGTGGAAGAGTCTCATGAATCTGATTTCCGAGACTGACCGAAAGTTGGGATGGCTGTACGTTTCCGGGCTTTCAAATTGTCGTGGAAGACCTTCTCTTGGCAGGATCGTGAAGTCGCCGTGATAAGGCCAGGAAATATTGACACGTGATACATTGAGGCATCGCCATCCAGATGTCAGTCAACCGTTGCGGCGTTGCCTCTATGGACTTCGCGAATCCTACAATCCCTCCACCTGCTCAACCCGACTATGTAGAAGAACTCCAATCGAACTTCGAGAAGCATTGCGTCTCCGCAATGGACCCGCGGCTGTGTCGGCCTACTCCTACCATTCCCTGAATTTAAACTTTGTGTGTTCTCTCTGCTCTCTTGACCACATTATCCGCTTGGGCCAAGTACCTCCCATCCAGCTTGGAAAGGGCGAAAAAGCTACTATATAGAGGGTTTCGTTCTGGTTCGGGTGGTGTGAAGGTACGTATGGTACTCGTCGAATTTCATCACCCTATTTTCATTCTGACTGGAGACACCAACAGGACCACCGCAAGCGCTGCGTGCCAGGATCCCTACGGCGACCGCTACGAAGTGGAAGTGACAAAGTCTTCTATCGAGGCAATCAACTACAAGTGTTAGGTAAGCCAAGTGACAATCTATCATTAACTAAGAGAGACATCATTGAAGACTGTGCATGCACGTTTGCGATGTCAGGTTATCTAGGTCAGGCGTCTGGAATACTATACCTCAGCTCCAAACCACGTGTCTATTCAGCACTGCCCCAATACTGCTTTGAACTTTGGACATCAAGAAGACTCAAATCCTCAGGTGAGGCTATCTTTTAAGCGCCCATTGTTCATCAAACATCTCCCTCGCAACATTTGAATGACGAAGATATTCTTCCCTTCAGCTCCCAAAATAATCCCTAAATTATGACCTATAGATTCAAGATCCTTGGGCTACATCTTCCAGCGCCTCGGAACTCATCTCGTCGCATAGAACCAGAGGCCTCGGCAGAGTCGTGGATTGATAGGCTCCCCGTCGAGCTTCTGATCAATATCTTCGAATTTGCCTGCTATACCACACATCATATCCCCACAAAAGAACGGTACCGGCTACACCCCTCCAATACATGCTCCCCACCCACCCTGCAGCTGCTCGATCAGCCTTCCCCCTCACCGCTGATACCCCCAGTCAGGAGCGACTCGATCGACACCGTACTCGTCCTTCGCCTGAGTCACGTCTCTCCGAGGTGGCGCGACGTGGTTACCAGCGTGCCCAAGTTATGGCAAACTCTGGAGCTCGGCCAAGGGGACCCGCAGAAGAAGATGTCCGCGTGGTTGATCAGACTAGGTGATACACGCGTGAAGGAAATCATAATCAGGGGACCAGTCATACGACGGATGTTGAGCTGTTACCACCAGGACGTCCCGCTATCACTTCCCTTGAACCTTCCGGGCAACCTCCCACCCACCTTACGCGTCGAGATACCTGATAATGGCCGCCAGCGCTTCGATATCCGCCTAGGGCTGGAAAATCTGTTTGGCAGGCGCGTGATGGGTCTGGAGACGCTGGAGATCAGCGTGGCCGACACCAATGAGGAGAGAAAGGAACGGCCATTGACCACCTATACTCCAGCATATGACGGTCACCTCGACCTCAAGAGTCTGACGCTCCGAGGAGTCAGCGTCGCCCCACGAGTCTTGGGCTCGGCGAACCTGGTGTGCTTGGAGTTGCGAGAAGTCTTCTGGTCGTCCACCGCAGACGTGTTCTTCTCGGTACTCAAAACCAGCCCCAACTTAGAGTCGTTGGTCATCGCAGACTTTTACTCGAGCGCATCCATCCCCATACGTCATGTCGGGAGTGACACCACCGTGTTGGACCGTCTCACAAGTCTCGAGCTGGGCGGAGGAGGCCACATCTTATCTTACGTCCTGATCTACGGACGCTTTCCCAAACTTCGTAGCCTTCGAATGGCTCACGCACGTCCCGTGAAGCTGAGTCGGAACGGCTCCGATCCGAAAGATCTGCTTCGAGTACTGCTCAGCAAGCAACTCGTCATGCCCTTGAAGGAGCTCCATCTACACGGCAACTCCTTCGAGCCAAAGACCCTCGCTAGGACGCTCGCTCGCTTTGGGGAGGACCTAGAGCTGCTCGAGATCAGCCATCAGTGGGAGAACGGCGCCAAGTTCAACCACGCGGTCTCGCTCCTCACGTTCCCAAAGGAACAACAACTCAGCCCATCGGATCCGGTCATACCTATCTGGGTCTGTCCAAAGTTGACGACTTTGATATTCGTAGAGTGTCCCGGATTGTGTATACTCCGAGATCTCGTCACTGCGAGAGAGCGAGCTGCTACTAAAAACCTCGTATCCTCGATAAAGAGGCTTGTGGTGGAAGAGTGTGGCAGCGGGGATGCTGATTTCATCCGGAATCTCATGGGTGGGGGTCTGATAGAGCCTTGGAGAAACGCGAAGGCCCCAGAAGCACAGCGGCCACTCGTTTCTGTGACTTCTGGTATTGGGTGGATGCCTTGGATACGTCGTCGAAGAAAGGCTATCCCGTCATAGAGTGTATTGTCGACAGCCATATTTTTCGCACTTTTTATGTATGTCCGGCCAGCATGTTATCTTGCACATATATGTTTATTTGGATGGATGGACTTTATCCTCACTTCCCATTGGGACTCCCTGTGATCATAGCTTTTCTGTTTTGGCCGTCATCTTTATGTCGCTATGTCATGCTATGTAATATTGTCTGTGTACATTTGAGGCCTGAGCCCGGCATTTCCTTGCCTCAACTCTCGGAAGTTGTTTCAGTTCGCAAGGTTTCTGTGCACTACCTTCTGGTACATTGGAGTCAGGGTGCAACACTGTGCGGAGTTCAGGGTTTAGATTCCGAGCCATTATTTACAGCTAGACCAATATCTGGATCAATCTCGCAGGAGCATATATGCTCTAACACTGCTCTATCTAGGGGAATCGCTCAAGGGCAGAAGGTGACGGTGTCTGTGAGAGAAAGGAACAGTGATCGTGTCAGTACTCAATCTTGGAAAATCAAAGAGGCGATCCATAAGACGTACAGTTGGGCTCGGCAGCAGAAGAACAGGTCCAGAGCGCCGTGCCGGAGCTCTCATCGTAGGCGTATACGTATGAGTCGGGGCAGTTGTTCTTGAAGTAGCTGTAGTTAGGCACGCCGCTCGGAGGGCACGTTGCGGGGGTGTTATGCGAGCCGCTGCAGCACGAGGGGGAGTTGGTTGGGTTCGGGTCGACCAGGCAGTCACTCTTGCATCCGACGGGGAA